>JAKCPI010018049.1:0-89344 GCA_023213315.1 Euborellia annulipes | reverse complement strand
AGCCTCATTTAAGCGTCCAGATTTATTTGAACAAGCAATTTTATTGGATCCTCCTTTGATTATGGGGACAGCCTCCTTGGTTTTTAATCTTGCAAAGAAATTTTATCCTCAAAAAATCGATGCAATGACACCAGCGCATCTCAGCATACGCCGTCGAGATCATTGGGAATCACGTCAACAAGCTGCAGAGTTGTTACGTCCAAAGGGGTTTTATCAGCATTTTGATGCAGATTGTTTTCAGGCTTATATCGATTATGCGTTAACAGAAGACCATGTGCGCGGTGGGGTAACTTTAACTATTCCTAAAGATGTTGAAGTTGCAATTTTTAGAACAGGTCCTTCTTATTGGTGGTTACCTCATCCACAACCGCAAGTTCCTGTAGATTTGGTCATTGGTTCAGAGAGTCCTTTTTTAAAACGTAAATTTCCACAAATTACCAAAAAGAAATTTAATATTCCTTTTACCCTGACGGCTGGAGGACATATGTTTCCTTGGAACATCCAGTTGAAACTGTTGAATTAATTAAAAAGCTGATTCAACAGAATCGATGATTTTAGGTAATTTTTTATCCAAATATTTAGGGTCAGTCGTAGAATGGGTTGCGTTGTAGGTTAAAAAAAAAAAAAAAAAAAAAAAAAAAAAAAGAGAGACAATATTTGAATTTCAAAAAGGAGGGCGAAAAAAATTTAACCAAAAACCTTTGGGACCAAATTTTTTTTTTGCCGCTACGTCGTTACGAACTACCCGGGTCATTTAGAATAACTAAATTTCATATTCCGCGCTGTTTCTATCCGCTGGAAATGTGATAGGAAAACTGACCCAGCAGAAATTAAGTTGAACTTCAATCTCAGATTGCTAAAGAACTTACCGACGCTGCTTATATTGACATGGAAGCCGAGATTAGGCATCAGGATCAACAAGTCTTAAAAGCGCAGTTATGTTTATACAAAATTTGCTTTTTTATCGAAGGCGTAACGAGTTTAATTTTTATTGCGCAAATGGACTATCCTGACTTGTGGATTTATTGTCAAATCAATAGCAGCGTTTGAAATTGAGATATAGAGGTTTCTGTAAACCGCGTTAAATCATCGTTCAATTTAAGGTTTAGATAGCAGATTATAAAATTTCGTTTAGCCATAAAAAATGCATCCGAGGATGCATTTTTTTCGACAGTATTTTGAAATCAAGCAATACTTAAAGCTGGCAAAATTGAATTGGCTGTTTAAGTGCTTGTCCCTTATATAAAACCTGACCATTTTCCAAGTGTTGAATGGTGCCATTACAGATCCATTCAACTGCTTGAGGATAAATTAAATGTTCAAGTACATGTACACGTGCTGCAAGGGATTGCACATTATCATGTAGATCGACTGTTAAAACACCCTGAGTCAACGCTTGTCCAGCATCTAACTCAGCAGTGACATAATGCACAGTACACCGTGTAAAACATCACCTGTATTTAAAACACGTTGATGTGTATGCATGCCTTTGTAATAGGGCAATAGTGAAGGGTGGATGTTGACCATTTTCCCTTCCCATGCCTGGACAAATTTGGCACTGAGAATACGCATAAAACCAGCGAGAATGACTAGATCAACATCCCAATCCAGTAATTGTTGATGCATGACAGCATCAAAAGTTTCACGATCAGGATAGTGTTTATGCTCAATCAGCCGTGGTTGCAAATGCCTGCTTTTGTAGCAGCGTTCTAAGGCAAATGCTTCAGGTTTATTGGAAATGACCCCCACGATTTGCCCTGAAAGATTGGCATCAATCAAGGCTTGAAGGTTACTTCCACTGCCTGAGACAAGTACAGCAATTTTAATCATGTGAGAGGCTTATGCAAAAATCACACGAATTCTTCGTCTGCGCCTTCAATTGAAGCCGCATTTTCTTGGATATGACCAATTGTCCATGCTTTTTCGCCTTGAGCAGTCAAAACTTCAATGGTTTTGTCAGCATCAGCAGCATCAACTGCGATGACCATACCCACACCACAGTTAAATGTGCGGTACATTTCAAATTGTTCTACAGCACCTTCACGTTGTAAAAGTTTGAACAATTCAGGCCATTGCCAAGACGATTCATTAATCACCGCTTGAGCGCCATTTGGAAGTACGCGAGGTAAATTGCCAGGTAAACCGCCGCCTGTGATGTGTGCCATTGCATGGACATCAACTTGTTTGCACAGTTCAAGTACTGGTTTTACATAAATACGTGTTGGTTCCATTGCAACATCTGCAAGCGGACGACCATCTACAATTTGAGTTAAATCGACGTTTTTCACGTCTAAGATTTTACAAGTAAAGAATAACCGTTTGAGTGCGCACCAGAAGAGGCTAAGCCGATAAGAACATCACCTGCTTTTACTTTCGTACCATCAATGATTTTGCTTGCTTCAACCACCCACAGAGAAAACCTGCGAGGTCATAGTCTTCACCTTCATACATTCCTGGCATTTCAGCAGTTTCACCACCGACCAATGCGCAGCCTGCAAGCTCACAACCTTTACCAATACCCGTCACAACATTTGCAGCAACATCAACATTTAAATGTCCAGTTGCCGTAATAATCGAGGAAGAATAGAGGAGTTCAGCACCACATACAAGAAGATCGTTTACACATTGCAACCAAGTCTTGACCAATCATGCGTGTCCGCTGACGATTTAAGTTCAGCGCTTTAAACGTAATTTTGTACCGTCACCATCTGTACCAGATACAAGAACAGGTTCTTCATAACCTTTAGGGATTCTGCAAAGTGCTCCGAGAAGCCGCCTAAACCACCCATTACTTCAGGAGCGTATTGTACGTTTATAGCGACAGATTTAAATTCGATCGACAAGTGCGTCGCCCGCTTGCAATATCGACACCAGCGTCTTTATAGCTTAAACCGAGGTGTTTTGGGGTAGAAGTTGAGTTGCTCATGTGAAGTCTCCACGTTAGCATAGGGGATTATACCCGAATATACGAAACTCTTATGTTATTTCTGCACTAAAATGCTATCTTTATTAAAATATTTTCCCCTCCATAACGAATAAATTTGAAAAAGGCGTGATTCGATGCACGATCGGACTTTAAAACGAGTTTACATCCTTGCTGGAATTGCTTTAGTTTTATGGATTTTATATTTATTAAAACCTGTAATTGATTCCTTTTGTTGCGACTTTTCTGGTTGCCTATTTTATTTAGTCCCAGTGGTGGATAAGCTGTCAAAAGTTTTACACAAAGGTGGCTCTCTATTTCGGTGGTTTTTATTGGAATAGGCGTGTTACTGACTTGGGCAATATGGTTTGTTGTGCCCTTGGTTTGGAAACAATTAATTTATGCCCGTGACAGTATTCCTGCAGGGAATCCATTGGGTGAATTCAACTTTCTTACCGTGGTTGTCCAATAATTTCAATGTTGAACATATGGAATTGGATACAGACCCAAATTTCTAAAGTGGTGATGGAGTATGTTCAGACCAACTATAGTGCGGACAGTATCCAAGCGATGGCTTTAAAAATTGCCCCGATCTGGACTGAGTTTTTATTTCGATCTGAAAGCGGAACAATTGTTTTAATTCCAATTATTGCATTCTATTTCTTGCTTGATTGGGAAGCGGATGTTGGAACACTTAAAGAGTTTTATTCCTCGTCCAATATGAAAGCAATGTACTTAAAATTGTTGGTGAATGTCATAGCGTTTTGGGGGCTTTTGTTAAAGGACAGTTCCTTGTGATGATTTTATTGAGAATCGTCTATGCCGTGGGCTTCGCAATTGGTGGGTCTAGAGGTTGGATTAATTATTGGTATGATTGCGGGGCTGTGCAGTATCATTCCATATCTTGGTTTTGGTGTCGGAATTATTGCAGCAGTGATTGCCTGTTTTTTCCAGTTTGGTCTAGATCCAAAGCATTTATTGATGGTTCTGGCTGTATTTGGTGTAGGGGCAGCTCATCGAAGGATATATTCTTCAACCGTTCTTATTGGGTGATAAAATTGGTTTATCTCCTGTAGCTGTAGTATTGCAGTACTTGCGGGGCTCAGTTGGGGGGCTTTGTGGGGATGTTGATCGCACTGCCAGTTGCCGCTGTTATCGTGGTTTTACTCAAGCATCTCAAAGATTTATATCAAGAAAGTCCAGTTCTTTTAAAGCAGAGGATACTTTAGTGACCATACAAAATAATGGCACTACTGAAACAATTTCAGTCGAAAGCGACAAAGTTGATCTTGATATTGAAGTTAAAAACACGCAAGATACTGATCAATCGATTAAAAATGATCAAAATCCACTTTAGGAATGATTTGAATATATGCGTCAATTACAGTTGGATATAGAACCACAACTGGATGCCAGAATTAGTGATTTTTCTGGGCCAGGTTGGGGACCTGTAATTGATGCTGTGCGTCAGCTTCATGCAGGGCTGATGAATCGTTTCTACATCTATGGTGGTGCTGGAACTGGAAAAAGTCATTTACTCACGGCGATTTGTGATTCTTATTTAGAGATTGGCAAATCTGCGATTAAAGTATCGCTCTTAGAATTACTTGATGCGCCTATAGAGGCAATTGCCTCATTAGAAAGCTATGATTTGGTTGCCTTGGATGATATCGAGGCCATTAGTGGTGTACCGCATTGGCAAAAAGCGGTATTTCATCTGATTAATAACAATAACGAAGATGGCGGACAGTTGGTGTTTTCATCAAGATTTGCGCCGATAGAATTAAAGCTAGAATTACCAGACCTACAATCCTCGCCTTACTCAGGCAGTCAGTGTAAAAGTACCGAGTGGACAGTCCTATGCAGATCGACATGCTTTATTGCATTCTGTGTTGGAACGTCAGGGTGTACATTTTGACCCACAAATAACGGAATATTTGCTATTACATGGGCCACATCAAACGAGTACACTACTTCAGTCTGTTGAACAGCTAGAAAAGTTATTAAAGGGTGAGAAGACTAAATTATCTCATGCAACTTTAAGACAGCTCTATGCATTGATTGATGAATATCGACAATAGTTGATTTTTTACTATTGTTGAGTGCGCGTAACACAAGAGGTGAAGTCAATAGATCGGCCGATGAAAATTCTTGAGAATTTTTATTGTGGTGTGACAAAGTACGCAAAAAGGACTGATAGCAAAGCGTAATGCTGGCTAATAAGAAATAATTAAAAGAAATCAAGGAGACTATAATGCTCAAACGGGGCATAGGCTTAGGATTATTATGTATTACTGGTCAGGCATTTAGTGCAAATATTACTGTGACTACCACAGATGATATTGTAAAGGCTGATAATCAGTGTTCATTAAGAGAAGCAGTTGAATATGTCAATCAGGGAATGCCTGAAGCTGGCTATAATGGTTGTGGCGGCGGCAAAGAGGTGACTGCAAAAATTATATTACAAGGCAATAAAGAGTATTCACTGAATAAGCAAATCCGAATATTAAAGGATGTCGCATTTGGTTCGACCTATGAAAGTAACGTAAATAATACACAAACGCTTGTAGGTAAAAACAACGCCATTATTAAAATGGTTGGAAAAGAACGTTTATTTCAGATCGAAAAAGATATAGATGAGAAAGCAGAGACACCACCTGCAATGCTGAAGGTTTCATTTGATGAAATTACCTTAAAAGGTTGTGGTCAAGAGCTATGTGCTAAGCAAGGCGGTCTGATCTATAACAAAGAAGCATTGGGGATAAGTAATAGCCAACTTTTAGATGGTCATGCTGAAGAAGGTGGTGCAATCTATAATGCAGGCATTTATGCTGCGAATACAGCATTAAGCATCTGTTTCTATTAAGTAAGACCTTAATGAAAGGCAATAAAGCAGAAAAAGGTGGTGTAATTTATACCGAATTACCTGCATTTGTTATCACACAATCATTGATTCGAGATAATGAGGTTACCGATGCTACAAGTTCAAACTTTGAAACAAAAAATCAATTTTCTGAAGATGCTTTAAAAACCAATAGGTTCTTCTGGTTCCATTTGGAATCTGAATACGTACGATTTTTAACAATAAAGGCTATGTGGTTAAAGTCTACGATGCTATGCAGGTCAACAATATCACCATGATTCTCAATAGCATGGGCCTTATTGTAGATGCACCTCAAAAGAAAGGTTATGTTGCAAATAGTATTATTGCCAAAAATGGTACACAAGATTGTACGATAGTGGCTGGTGGTGAAGCAGAACAGATCAGTAATAATCTCTATTCTTCAGGATGTAATGGTTTTAAAGCTACAGCCTTAGGTAATGCACAACTGATTGCTGGAAGTACCACAGAAGGCAAGTGTGACTTTAGTACCAATGGGATTTTATGCCCATTTGCTGAGGCACCTACGGTAGCTTTAGGTTATTTCTTACCACGAATTTTACCAAGTTATAACTCAGCTGAAGATTCTCTGATTATTAATCATGGTCCAGAACCTCAAGATAAAATATTGGCATGTTCATCTGTTGATCAGCGCGGGTAAAAATCGAGATGTTCCAATTCAGAATTATGTGATCGTGGTGCCATTGAGCTGGTGATTGACACCTCGCAGATATTTCGACCGTAGGTCAAGATATTTTATATGGTGAAATAGCTAAATTTTCAATCTCAGATCAATTGCAAGATGGTGAACTTGTTAGTGCTGAAAAGTGTAAACAAATTTTTAATCGTGAATTGGATGACAATGGTAAGCCTTGGCAAATTGGTTGCTTAAGAGTTATTCAAACCAATACCCCATCTAAAGGCACCATGACGATAAATCAGGCTGGTGATATTGTCTACACACCAAATGGTCGTTGGCAAGGTTCAGATGAATTTAAAATTAATGTGGTGACTTCAACTACAAGTTTTAATAAATCGGATAATCCTTATATTACGATCCCTGCGAGAATTGTACAAAGAAAGCCTGATGACTTTAAAGACTATAAAGTAAAGACCTCTGGCGGAAGTTTAGGATTTCTTTCAATCATTGGACTGATTGGTTTAGCAGGCTATCGACGGATCAAATATAAGTAAAGGATTGCACATGAAAAATTATAAAAAGGATTTCTGACACTTGTTGTATTGTCGACCATGTCTTTGATGGCGGCAGAAGATAAAACGATTTATGTAACCACCTTTGACGATGAGGATGGGACAAATCCTGACAAGTGTTCATTAAGAGAAGCGTTACACGCTGCCGCGATACATAAAGCTTATGGTGGCTGTAGTGCAGGACAGGTTTATTCAACAGTACCCAATGTGATTCAGTTGGAAGCAGGTGAATATAAGCTGACTAAAGAGTTAAGACCTAACTCAGATGTTTCCATTGTTGGTAAAGAACCTGGTGATTATAGTCGCCCAGATGTATTGACCAATAATTTCCCTGCTGCAACCCCATTAAAAACCACAATTTCAGGTCAAGGAAACTCACGTATTTTCAATACCATTTATGAAAATAAGCCGAGTCTAACGCTGAATGATGTAATTTTAAAAAATGGATCGAGTTTAAATGACAGCAATAATAATGTGGGTGGAGCATTTATGCTGGCGGTGCGCTCACCTTTAAATAACGTTATATATTATGGATTCCAATGCGAAAGCAGGTGGGGCAATTTATTTAAATGATGTTTCAAGTTCTCTGACCATAAATTATGGTGTATTCCAGACCAATAAAGCGGAACTGGGCAGTGTACTTGGAATGACCTGTGCTGATAATTTAGAGTTTACCAAACGTAATATTGCAGTGAGTGGGGTAACATTTATTGGCAATGGTGCTGCAGATAGTTTAAGTATGTTTAGCTTTTGTGGGCAACCTGCAGTGACCTTTTCTGCAAATACGATTACTGACAATACCGCAAGTGCAAGTCAAGGTCGTATCATTCAATTTAGCCAATTGACACCACAAGGCAAGGTTAATTTTAGTGATAATTTCTTCTTTATCACTGATCAGTAATACCATTGTCAATAATAATGCTTGGGCAACATTATTGTATGGATACAATGGGATAAAAGCATTAAGTAATAATATCTTGGCTTACAATACTGATGGAAAATCTTGTCGCTATGCAAATGGGGATGTGAGTAAAGTTGAAGGTTCGGGTGTTGTGCTTGCTTATAACGCCTTAAAGTTGACTGCAGGTAATGATCAGTGTGAAGTTGCAGAGGCAGCTGACTAAAGAGGGTAAAGATCATACATTTGATGTGAGTAATATTGCATTCACAACTATTTTAAATAAGATAGAACCGCCGAGTGAGTCTACAGGCTTTATGCCGATGTATTTCCCTATAAACTTAGGTACAGACAAAGACCTAGTCGATATTGGTTATATGGGTTGTAGTGGCGTTGATCAGCGTGGTGTTAAACGCGTGATTGCGGAGAACTCCAATGGTCCAAATGACGTGGCAAACTCATGTGATATTGGCTCGACAGAGGTTTTACGTCTCACTGCCAATAACCTGAGTGCAAGTAATACTTCGGTTGTTGTGGCACTTAATTCTTATCAAAACATATTGGATAATTATAATAAGTTGATTGCAGATCCAGCGACCAAACAAGAATATATTCCCTTTTATAAAATCCAATCAGAGTTGTATAGTAATTTAATCAAATACACCAAATCAGACCAGAAATATCGCACGATCTTTGTCGATCCTTTTGTAGCCAACTTGCCCGCGGAAATTATAACCAAAGATGCTACTGGTAAAGATGTTCGGGTGGTAAAACATTTAAGTGCGGACAATTATAATGTGATTGTAGAACCACTTGGTGTCGGAGTATTAAATGATAAGAAACAATTTGTAGGTAAAAAAGAGCCAAAATTCGATTGTGTATGGAATAAAGACTTAAAGAGAATTATGTTATGGCGTATAGATGACAATGTTACACCATCAGGTGACAATGAATTCTGTAGCTATAAACTAGAGTTAAAGACAGATCCAAGCATTAGCTCTTCAGCCTATATCATTGGAAGCTTTACCAATATTGCACCTATTGCTAAAGATGCAACATTTAATATTGAACAAGGCTCAACCAAAGCGATTGATGTAGATCTACTGCAATATGCAAATGATGATGGTGATGGTAATGCTGCTGCGTTAACAGCTAAGCCGAATAAACCAAAATTTTATGTCAATGCAGATGGGGTTGAATTACCAATCCGAATTGGTAAAAACATCGATCCTGTTATAATAACGGCGGATCGTAGTGGGCCTTGTCCTGGTAGCGACAATAAATATACCTGCTATGGTGGCAAAATCCATATCCAACTTAGAAGTACGCTTGATCCATTTAGTTATAAATTTACCTACTATGTGTATGATGCAGATGGGAAAATTTCTACTTCTGAAAATAGTAGTGTTGAAGCTGCTACAGTTACTTTAAAAAACTCAGGTACAGCGCCGGGAAGCCCTCGGGTCAAGTGGTGGTGGTTCATTGGGTTGGTTGAGTATTCTTGGGCTGTTCGGGCTTAGCGGGTTATCGTCGTAATCAAGCGAATAGACAACCAAAGCAGTAACTAACGAAAGCAATTACGAAAAGCAATACAGGTTAAAATAATCGTCTTTAACACATTGTCTGTCATAGCAAAAAGCCAGTTTCTAGAAGCTGGTCTTTTTGCTATCTGTATGTTTTTTGCTATTTGTATGGGCTTTCTTCCTAATTTGTATTATAAGTTTTAAATAGAAAGGGTTTGTTGATTGATTTCCCTTAAATCATTGAAAAGTTATTCATTTTGAACTGATATGAAGCAATTTACTGTACTTACACCGCTTGAACAGATCCCATGTAGTTCTGATGAATTACTTTCGATTAAAAGAAATGATTTGGTTCCATTACTCGATAATCAAACACGACTGAATTTATATGCTGATCAGTTGATTCAAGCACAATCGGTACTGCTAAAAGCCATTGATCCAAGTTTGACGCAAAAGCTGAGTCAAATTATTGCACAAATTATTCAGCAATTATCTGCATCCAAGAAAAAGCTAAATCAACGTAAATTCAATGCGATACAAAAATGGTTAGGTTTGGATTTGGAGTTTAGTGTTGGACAAGTCAAATATTTAAATGATTTAGAAAGTTTAATTGATGAAGCCAAACATTTGAGTCAAAGATTACAAATCGAAATTCAAAAGTCGGAAGCAAGATTCCAACAAGCCAATGGTTTAAGAGAGCAAATGGCGAAATATATTCGTGCAGCGCAGGAATTTTTACATGAATATCCTGCTTTTGTACAACATCGTCATCCCTTGGATAATTTTGCAGATCGGCTGTCTAAGAAAGTCAATACGCTACAAACGCTACAAGCCAGTAATGATATTGCGTTAGCACAAATGCAGTTAACACAACAGCTTTCGTTGAGCTTACTTGATCGCTTTAATGAAGCTCAGCATGTTCTGATTCCTGCATGGCAATATCATGTCAAACAGAGTAGTGCGCAGAATTCTTTTACAACGACTGAAGAATTGGATAAAAGTCGTGATAAATTAATTCAATCATTAAAGAAATCATTAGAAAATAAATAGGATAGAAGTATGAGTGATTCGAATCATCAAGCATTAACTGAAAAATCCAATACGCCGTTGGAATTACAAAAGTTTGAACAATTGAATTTGAAAGAAATAGGTTTAAACACTGAAGATTTTAATGAGGTTGTTAATGCGCATAAAGACCTAGCCAATATTAATCATGCATCCGTTGCTGAATATGGTAAAAATATTGCGACCAAAACATCTTCATATACAGATGAATTACTCAACTTAGTCAAAAATAAAGACTTAGATGTGACTGGACAAAAATTAAATGAAGTTGTGCAAGTTGCTCAGCAATTGAATACATCCAGCATTTTGAATCAATCAAAAAACTCAGGATTTATTGGTAGCATACTCAGTAAGTTTAAAGGTGCTAAGCAAAGTTTCGATCAACATTTTAATACCACTAAAGAGCAAATAGATTCATTGGTCAAAGAAATTGAAACATCGCAAACAGGTTTAAAAGCACGGGTGGATACATTAGATCGTATGTTTAATGGAGTGCAAGAGGAATATCGACAATTGGGTATTTATATTGCTGCAGGTCGAATTAAGCAAGTCGAAGTACAGCAAGAAATTGCGACTTTATCTCAGCAAGAGCAAGATCCTAAAATCAATCAGCGTGTTTATGACCTCAACCATTTAGCCAACAATTTAGAAAAGCGGGTCAGTGATTTACAAGTCTTGCAACAATCTGCAATGCAAACCTTACCGATGATTCGTATTATTCAATCCAATAATATGATGTTGGTTGATAAATTTTATGCCATTAAAAATATTACTTTACCTGCATGGAAAAACCAGGTCAGCTTGGCGATTTCACTAAATGAGCAACGAAATAGCGTACAACTTGCCAACACGATTGATGATGCAACCAATGAGCTATTAAAACGCAATGCAGATTTACTTCATCAAAATTCTGTGGATACTGCCAAAGCCAATCAACGTTCAGTGATTGATATTGAAACACTTGAACATGTTCAAAATACCCTGATTAAAACTGTAAATGATGTCATTCAAATTCAGAAAGAGGGCATGCAAAAACGTGAAGAGGCTTCGACTCGGATTAAAGCGCTTCAATCGAATTTGCAACAGTTGGTATTAGATACCAGTACACATCAATCCTAAGCCAAAGCTTAAATCTTGGCACAATCTCATCTAAAGGTGTAAAGGTTGACTGAAAAAACTCAATATCCTGTAGATATTCAACAGATCGAACATGGATTAAAAATACTTCAGCATCGAAAACGGAATTTGATGGTTTCGGCTGTGGTTTTATCCTCTGTGGGTATCGCAAGTTTAGTTTCTGTTTTTTTTCAACAGGAATTGGTTTTTAACTTATTTGGTGTAGCACAACAGGTTCATCAATTGCACTTGCCATATATTCTAGATCAGCAGTTAAGAGAATATATCCATCAACCAGACTACCTGATGAATGCATTGTCATGGTTTGGTTGGTTGATCTTAAAATTAATAGTGTCTTTTATTGGCGCATTTATTATTGTGGGTGTATTAAAAAAAAAATTCGCTTTTTTAAAGTGCGCTTTCAATCTTTTATCCTTAAATTTGTAGCATGGCTTTTATCCTTGATTGTGCTCTGGTCTGGTTTGACTTATGTGCAATATGATCTTAAAGATGATGAAGACAAAGAGTTAAAATCATTTATAAAGTATGATCAAAACATTCAGCAAAGCGATATTTATCAATATCTGCAAAGATCGGATGCGCCTGAAACAGTACAAAGCTATTTATTGGCACAAACTGCGTTGATGCATAAACCTGTTGATAAGGTTGTGGCTACGGTTTACACAGAAAAATTGATTAAAGCGGAGCAATCCGATTCGCGCTTTTTAGAATATGGCTTTAAACCTGAGCAATTATGGACAATTCAACATCAGGTATTTAATCGAGCGCTTTCCCCGATTGCGCAAGGTGTTGAAGCGCAAGTGAGTCGTGCAAGCTTTTGGTCGAACATTGTTGAAAAGATTTTATGGGGAATTTCAGCACTCAGTTTATTTTTTAGCTTGATGATTTATTGGGTGGCAAGTCGAATTGCCAAACGTTTACACCGAATTGGTCATCGTATCGGTTAGTGCAACACTTTAAAGCTTATACTTTGTAGAAATCCTGATAAAAAGCACTTTTGCGATGAGCAAAAGTGCTTTTTTATTGCTGTAAAATTAAATCTCGTTGTCCTAAGCGACATCTTTCGCTCGGTTGGTAATCAGGTCTTTCAGTTCTAAGGTATCAAAGGTTTTATCCCAAATTTCACCATCCACAATATAGTAAGGCGTTGGGTGTTTACCGAAACCTTGTACATAGTGGGTAATCTCAGTTTGTTTATCTGCGATTTCCTTATGTTGAATAGAGCGTAGAACTTTCGTGCCATCCAAGCCCATACCTTCAATGATTTGTTTCAGCACTTCTGGGTTGGCAATGTCTTTACCATGGGCGAATATGGCATGGAATAAAGCCTGCGTTAATGCGAATTGGTCAAAGATATTGTCTAAAGCCAATATCGCCTGATGGGCTAAACGGCTATTGGGCATACGCTTCATATGCTCAATATCCACGGTTAAATCTTGACTATAAGCAGCAAATTTTGCCATATCAAGTTTACGATTGGCTTCTTTGGTTCCATATCTTTCAGTTAGGTATTGATAAACATCTAAGCCTTGTTCTGGAATTTCTGGTAAAACTTGCACAGGTAATAATTCGATTTTTTCGCCATGGGTTGATTCCAATGTTGTTTGAGTTTTTCAAACGCCACATAACTCATTGGATAGACGATATCGAATACGAACTCTATTTTCATTGTTTTACCTCTTCACTTATTTATTCAGGAATTGTGAATAAGTACACCTTGTTGTACTTAATTGGAGAAACCACAACATAAATTTAGCTTAAAACTTTGTGGCTTGGCTGCGCATGATTTTTTGTAGAGAGATGGTCGAAGAAATATTATTTTTGTTGAAAATTAATCTAATTTTAAGTTTCGAGGAAGTCGGGGGTGTCTATTGATTTTCTAGTCAATGCCCATATATATACCAGCATTAAAGAATTTAAATTTGAGAATAGGGGGATATGCTGATGAGAACGTGGCTGATTTTTGTTAAACTAAAAAACCGATTGATTTAATAAAAACAAACTGTTTTATCTATTTTTTAAATAGACGTAATATACATTCAACGAAAGAAATTTACTCCCTTGGAGATTGTTAGCATGTTAGATACAAATACTTCTGCTCAATTAAAAACATTGTTAGAGCGTCTTGAGAGCCCAATTGAAATTGTTGCTTCTTTAAATGGTTCTGATAAGTCAGACAAAATTAAAGAATTGGTGACTGAAATTGCTGCGCTGTCAGATCAAGTGACTGCACGTTTCGATGGTCAGAATGATCGTAAACCGAGCTTTGGTATTGCAAAAGTAGGTGAACAACCTCGTGTATTCTTTGCTGGTTTACCGATGGGGCATGAGTTTACCTCGCTAATTTTAGCTTTATTACAAGTATCAGGTTATGCGCCAAAAGTTTCTGATGAAATCTTGGCTCAAGTCAAAGGTTTAAACCTGACTGCAAATTTTGATGTATTCGTTTCTTTAAGCTGTCATAACTGCCCAGATGTTGTTCAAGCACTTAACTTGATTGCAATTAATAATCCAGGCACTACAGCAACCATGATCGACGGTGCATTCTTCCAAGATGAAGTTGAAGAACGCAAAATCTTGGCTGTACCTATGGTTTTCCAAAATGGCGAACATATTGGTCAAGGTCGTATGACTTTGGAAGAAATCGTTGCGAAATTGGACAGCGGTGCTGCGGCTAAAGATGCTGAAAAGCTGAATGCTAAAGAAGCGTTTGATGTATTGGTGATTGGTGGTGGACCTGCTGGTGCAACATCTGCGGTATATGCTGCACGTAAAGGGATTCGCACAGGTATTGTTTCTGAGCGCTTTGGTGGTCAGGTCATGGACACCATGGATATTGAAAACTTTATCTCAGTACAAAAAACACAAGGTCCTAAGTTTGGTTCAGATATGGAAGCGCATGTACGTGAGTACGGTGTGGACATTATGAACTTACAAAAAGTGAAAAACATTGTTGGTGCGGATCAAACAACTAATGGTTTAGTTGAAGTTGAACTGGAAAATGGTGCAAAACTTGAATCAAAAACGGTCATCTTATCTACAGGTGCACGTTGGAGAGAGATGAATGTACCGGGTGAGAAAGAGTACAAAACACGTGGTGTTGCGTATTGCCCACACTGTGATGGTCCATTATTTAAAGGCAAGAAGGTTGCCGTGATTGGTGGGGGTAACTCAGGTGTAGAGGCCGCAATTGATCTTGCAGGTATTGTTGAACATGTCACATTGATCGAGTTTGATACTCAACTTCGTGCTGACCAAGTGCTTCAAGATAAATTGAATAGTTTGCCAAATACCACGGTGATTTTGAATGCACTCTCTACAGAAGTGATTGGTGATGGCTCGATTGTGACAGGGTTGAAGTATAAAGACCGTGCAACAGACGAACTGCATACCATTGAACTTGCGGGAATCTTTGTACAAATTGGTTTATTACCAAACACAGATTTCTTAAAAGCAACTGCTGTAGAGCTTTCAAACCGTAATGAAATTGTGGTAAATGATCGTAATGAAACCAATGTAAAAGGTGTATTTGCTGCGGGCGACTGTACAACAGTGCCTTACAAACAAATCATCATTGCCGCTGGTGAGGGGGCAAAAGCGTCTTTATCTGCATTCGATTACATAATTCGTTCAGGTCAATAATCTTTCAATGATTACACGTTGAAAAGCAAGCCAAAGTGCCGTAATGAGCACTTTGGCTTGCCTTAACATTTATCTCATGTTTTACCCTTGATAGGAATTGAGTTGCTAACAGCTCAATTCCTTTTTTTGTGTTGGAGATTGAATACTATTGAAGAGAGTTTGCGAAAATAAGCTTTGTTAATGTTGCAAATCTTGAACAAGCGCAATGGTTTTTTGTTCTGCGGCTTGGATCGATTGCGCTAACAACTCGCCACCAAATTCCTGATACTCAATTGCGATTTTATGAAATTTTTCGATACCTATAAAATTGAATGCTGTTTTTATTGCGGGTTCAGCATGATTGGGAAATGGCGCATCAGCTGAATCGAAGTCATGCCCACCACGGGCAGAAAGGATAATCATGGTTTTTTGATGATCCAAAAGCCCTGAGTACGGTTTGCTCTTTACTAAGATCAAATGAGTAGGTTTTATTCATTCTCACGATGTGATCAATATAGGCTTTTAGATGAGCAGGTGTGCCAAAGTTATACATCGGTACGCCAAGCACAATAATATCTGCCCAATGTAATTCTTCGATAAACTCATTGCTCAGTTGTAGGCGTTGTTGTGCCTTTTCTTCAGATTCTGCATAACCAAATTCAGAAATGATCCACTCTTCATCAATATAAGGGGGTGGGTTTCGACCTAAATCACGATGTTTAACTTGTACAGATGAATCAATTTCATTCCATTGATCAATAAATAATTCGGTTAAGCGTCGGCTAAAGAACCATGTGGGTGTGTACCTGAAATACCTGTTCTTAAACTAGTATCTATTTTTAGTATATTTGCCATGATCATTACTCAATTTGTTGTTTGTTCAAATTGATTTTTATAGAATATGGAAAAAACAACAAACGATAAAAATACATGTTATAACTGAATCTAATTCATTTATATTTTACACGGTGATCTTCGGTGGTTTTGCATAATTCCTTGGAGCAGTTGTTGGCCTTTCAGTATGTCGCTGAACAACTCAGCTTTAAAAAAGCAGCAGACCAATTGTTTTTAACACCTACCGCCTTAAGCCATCGTATCAAGAAGCTGGAACAGCAATTGAATATACAATTATTCGAACGGCGTACACGCTCGATCAGCCTGACGCCAGAAGGAGAGTATTTACTTAAGCATGTGCAATCAGGTTTTGGGCAGATTCAAACGGCTTTGTTTCAACTAGAGCAAAATAAACAAAGATTATTGACCATTACCACAACACCATCGTTTGCAAGTGAGTGGATTATTCCCTATTTGCCAGAGTTACAAAGTCGCTTTCCCAATATTATGTTTCAGGTACATGCAAGTTATGACCTCGTTAATATGACGTCTGGTCTCTATGATTTAGCGATTCGGTATGGTTCAGGGGGCTATCAAGATGTTGATGCAGAATTATTAGCAGTTGATGAATATGTAGCTGTCGGGCATCCCCTCTTTGGATATTGCAACTATGAACTGGACGACTGTGCCATTGATTCACTTTACCTGGGGAGACGAATACTGTCCAAATCGAGTCAATTGGCAGAAATGGTTTGAAAAACAAGGCTTACATATTCAAGCAGGGCAAGCGCAGGTATTTTACACGCAAGAAAGTCATGCAATTCAGGCTGTATTGTCTGGACAGGGGATTGCATTATTAAGCCGCATTTCGATTGCCAATGATTTACAACAAGGACGGCTGAAAATTGTATCGCCGTGTGTTGAAACGGCATGGAATTACTATTTTTTTAACTTTGCCAGATGCTGATTTTATTGTGAATGAAGTCAAACAGTGGTGTAAGGAGAAGTTTTTGCAAAATTTTGCCCATGAATAAAGATCTATGAATTTTTTTTCGTCGCTTAGCTTTTTGCTTAAATTACCTATCTTGAAATTAAAATTTAAATCAAACGTGATTTTTTAAATAAGAAAAAAGCCAAAGTGTTCCCCAAATACACCTTGGCTTTTCCCTAATGTTATTGTTTTCCCCTTTTTATGAGCTGTGTTGCCATACAGCTCAGCTCCATTTTCTTTATTGTTATTATTATCTGAACCTATGCGTTAACTAAGCAAAATACGTTCCAAGATTAGAATTGGTGTCGCATTTTGTCTTAACCAAACAAACTTAGATAATGAAAGCGATTTAATAATTGCGCTTTGCTTTCTATATGTTGTGGATTTTGAACAATACATTCAATCGGACAGACATCCACACAGGTTTGATGTTCATAAAATCCGACACATTCAGTACAACGCTGTGTATCAATTTCATAGAACTTTTCGCCCTCAAAAATTGCCTGATTGGGGCATTCTGGTACACACATATCACAATTGATGCATTGGTCTGTAATCATTAAAGCCATTTCGATATCCTAAACTGCTTGGTAAGCCAATGATGATGCTGAAATATCAGCAGTCGAATTTGGTAAGTTTCTAATTAATAAGGCATATTGCATATCAATATCGGCAGGAATTGGAATTTCTACAATATATCCTGAGCCTTTTGCATCTATGATCGGTTGTCTGTTTTTATCTAAAATTTCATAAAGAATAAATGTGATGTTGCCAGATGTGGTCATAAGTTCCATGGAGTCACCCACAACAAAACGATTCTTTACCTCGATCTTGATGTAATCATCGTTGCGTTCAAGCACTTCACCAACAAATTGTTGATGGTCAAACTGAGAAGAGCCAGTTGCATAGTTTTGATATTCGGTATGGACATGACGGCGTAAGAAACCTTCGGTATAACCTCGATTGGCTAAACCTTCGAGTTGTGACATTAACGCCCGATCAAAAGGTTTTCCTTGTAGCGCATCATCAATCGCTTTGCGATAAATTTGTGCTGTTCTAGCGCAATAAAAGTAAGATTTGGTGCGTCCTTCGATTTTTAAGGAATGAATGCCCATCTTGGTTAAACGATCTACATGTTGAACTGCACGTAAGTCTTTAGAGTTCATAAAGTAAGTGCCATGTTGGTCTTCTTCAGCAGCAAACATGTCTTCTTTATGACGTTGTAATAAAACCGGTTCGCCAAATTGATGTTGTTGTATGGCGTGTTGCTCGTCGGCATCTTTATTGTTGCAACAGTCTGATGCTGTCTCCAGTTGTTGGACTGGAATGACATCCCCAGATGCATCTTCTGTTGCTTCGTGAATATTGTATTCCCAGCGACATGCATTGGTGCAAGCGCCTTGATTTGCATCACGTTTATTCATATAGCCTGAAAGTAAGCAACGACCGGAATAAGCCATACAGAGTGCACCGTGTACGAACACTTCGATTTCCATATCGGGTACATTCTGTTTAATTTCTTCAATTTCCTCGATAGATAACTCACGTGACAAAATGACACGGGTGAGTCCCATATTTTTCCAAAATTTTACGGTTGCCCAATTGACCGCATTTGCCTGTACAGACAGATGGATGGATATTTGTGGGAAATTTTCTCGAACCAGCATGATCAAGCCAGGATCTGACATGATCAGTGCATCAGGTTGCATGGCGACCACAGGTTCAAGATCACGAATAAAATTTTTTAATTTAGCATTATGTGGTTGAATATTCACCACCACATAAAATTTTTTGCCTAAGGCATGCGCTTCAGCAATCCCTATTTTTAAATGATCATGATCAAACTCATTATTACGAACTCGCAAGCTATAGCGAGGTTGACCTGCATATACCGCATCGGCACCGTAAGCAAATGCATAACGCATATTCTTCAATGATCCAGCTGGTGATAGGAGTTCAGTAATGTGTGAGATGCTCATATAAATTTAAAAGGCATACTAAAAATATGGTTTTATTGTAAGGGTTTGAAAATAAGATTCAACCTAGTAAAACACTCAGGATTAATTGGGTGAATTTTTGTTAAAACACTTAATATTCAATATTTTAGGTTTAATTAATTGGGTTTTTTGAAAAACCCTAAAAAATTATTTAAGCCTTTTTAATTGCTGATCGATAATAATTTCGCCATCTTCTTTACTAAAAGCAGCACGCTGTGGCGCAGATAAGAGATCTAAAACTAATTCAGATGGTCGACATAAACGAACACCTAATTCAGTCACCACAAAAGGGCGGTTGATTAAAATCGGGTATTGCAACATGAAATTAAGCAGTTGATCGTCAGTCCATTCTGTTTGATCTAGTTTTAAGGTTTTATAAACATCAACATTTTTACGTATTGCATCTCGTACCGACAAAGCAGATTGCTGAATCAAATCGATGAGTTGTGCTTTGCTTGGCGGATACTGTAAATACTCGATCACTTCAGGTTCGATACCTGCATTTCGAATGAGTGCAAGGGTATTACGTGAAGTCCCACAGGCAGGATTATGATAAATCTTAATTTGAGATGACATCGATCGACTCTCTGTTAAAAAGCAATATTGCATTTATATATGGATATGCGTATATTCGCAATAGTGAATATGATAAACCATAAAATTGAGTAATTGCGATGGATCAACCTGATTTCTTTAAGTGCTTATCTGACCCAACTCGTTTGGATATTTTAAAACTTGTGTTGGCACAGGGGAACGTTTGTGTTTGTGAAATCACTGAAGCCTTAAATTTAAGCCAGCCAAAGATTTCTAGACACTTGGCTTTGTTGAGAAATTTGTCCATTTTACTTGATCAACGCAAAGGCCAATGGGTGTATTACCGTTTAAATCCTGAATTACCAGAATGGGCCAATGCAGTATTAAACATAATTGCAGCTCAAACTGCGAATTCAGTTGTGGGTCGTTCAGACTTGATCCAGATCAACAGTTGTTGTGAGTAAGCTGTTATGAACTCAAATCAGCCAACTTCGCGGCTTTCTTTCTTAGATCGAAATTTAACTTTATGGATCTTTATTGCGATGGGATTGGGGATCTGCATCAGCGTATATTTCCCGCAGGCTACTGTGGCTTTAAATCGTTTAAGCCTAGATTCAGTCAATATACCCATTGCGATAGGTTTAATTTTGATGATGTATCCGCCACTTGCCAAAGTGGATTATGCGACCTTAGCTGAAGTCTTCAAAGATAAACGAACGCTGACTTTGTCTTTGCTACAAAACTGGTTAATCGCGCCGTGCCTGATGTTTGCCTTAGCGATTGTGTTTTTACATGCTTATCCTGAATATATGACGGGTTTAATTCTTATTGGTTTAGCACGTTGTATTGCGATGGTATTGGTATGGAATAATTTAGCATGTGGTGATAACCAATATGTCGCAGCTTTGGTTGCTTTTAATAGTATTTTCCAAATCGTCTTTTTTAGTACTTATGCTTGGTTGTTTTTAACAGTTCTACCACCGTATTTTGGTGTAGCAGGAAAAGTTATTGATGTTAGCTTCTGGACGATTACACATGCAGTTTTAATCTATTTAGGTATCCCATTTTTATTGGGCTTTCTAAGTCGGATCATTCTAGTTAAACGTAAAGGATTAGATTGGTATCAACATACGTTTATCGCTAAAGTCAGTCCGCTAAGTTTATTGGCATTGTTATTTACCATTGTGGCGATGTTTAGTTTAAAAGGGGCGGATGTAGTTAGCTTACCATTCGATGTACTGCGAATTGCCATCCCATTAACCCTGTATTTTGTGGTGATGTTTTTCCTGAGCTTTTTTATGAGCAAATGGATGGGCAATGATTATCCTAAAACTACGGCGATTTCTTTTACCGCAGCAGGAAATAACTTTGAGTTGGCACTTGCTGTCGCGATTGCAACATTTGGATTGGCTTCACCTGTCGCATTTACCACGATTATTGGTCCTTTGGTTGAAGTCCCTGTATTGATTGCGTTGGTTAGTGTTTCGCTATGGCTGCGCAAAACTGTTTTTAAATCGGCACATGGGCTCAATCAGCAGAGGGAATAGCCGAAAGACCCATTCAACACAATATAAATTATTCCGATGCTTCAAGTTTTTTGACAATCTGACAATGATCAATGGTGGTGTTCGAGGAGCAGGATTGACGTAATTCATGCAGTTGCGATTTAAAATGCTGTAATTCATATATTCGAGTTTCTACATGTCGAATATGTTCTTCAATCAATTGGTCAATGATTTTACAGCCTTGTTCAGGATGTTGTAGATGCTCTAAAAGTTGAGTAATTTCATGTAAGGTCATATCTAATGCGCGGCAACGTTTAATAAAAATAAGCCGCTTTAATGTTTCATCATCATAATATTTATAATTATTATCTGCACGATAACTGGATCTGATCAAATTTTTTTCTCATAAAAACGCACAGTATCCGTCGACAGCTGAGTTTTTTTAGCGAGGTCACTAATTAAGTATTGCTGCATGGCTTATTTTCCTGAATCAACTTGACCTTGGACTAACTCCATAGTTTTAAATAGCAGTATAGCTGATTTTTTCATCATTGTTGACGCATGTGCTGATTTTCTTTAAAGCGCCAACTTGACTGAAAATAAGCAGATAAGTCCATTTATATTGAATCAAGGAGAAGTGTCATGGCGTGTACATGTAGTCATGAACCTGCACCACAGAAACCGAATAGCAAGTTTAGAACGGCTTTATGGATTGCACTGTTTATTAACCTTGCCATGTTTTTTGTTGAATTGATTGGTGGGGCGTATGCACATTCTTCTGCACTTTGGGCGGATTCTCTGGATTTTTTTGGTGACTCGGTCAATTATGCCGTCTCTTTAGCGGTGTTAGGCGCAAGTCTGTACTGGCGAGCGACCGTTGCCTTATTTAAAGGGGCAATCATGGCAATTTTTGGTTTTGTCGTGATTGGGAAAACGATTTATGCTTATACGAAAGGGATCCCTCCAGAAGCGATTACCATGGGAGCGATTGGTGTATTGGCTTTAATCGCCAATGTGATTTCAGCCCTTGTGCTTTACGCTTTTAGAGATGGGGATTCCAATATGCAGTCTGTTTGGCTGTGTAGTCGTAATGATGCGATTGGAAATGTCGCAGTAATCTTTGCAGCAATTGGGGTGTTTGGTACAGGAAGCATGTTGCCAGATATTATTGTGGCTGTGATTATGGCGACTTTAGGCTTAACAGGCGGTTATCAGGTGATGAAGAAAGCATTACAAGAACGTAAACAAAATATGCCGATTCAACAAGTACTACAATGACGCTCATCTAAACCACAATAAGGTATTTTTGATCTCAGCAATGGGATCAAAAAACCATCATGAAGCAAGCACTTAAATTTCAACTATACGGGTTGCCATTTTGCTCCAAAAATTATTCCAGAGTTCTAAATACTCAGACTGGACTTGGTCCAAATACTGTTGGTTGTTTTGATCATAGCATTGTATCAGTAGGGTCCAAATGTCATCTTGATGGTTGTCATCATTGGCAAGGGTCGCGTCATTTTGATCAGCCAGCCCATGACAAGCATAATAACCTTCAATAAATTTACTGTTGTAAATCGACATGTTGTTGCGGAGTGCTTCACTAAACTTTATGACTTGCAATTCTGTACAAGCCAAAATGAGCAATAATTCTGTATAAGAATTGATATGTTGGTGAATAAATTGAGCCAATGCGAAAGCTTCTATTTCAGTCTGTTGCTGATCTAATGGATCTAATTCCAACTGCTGCATCAATTTTAAAAAATAAACCAGATGTGATTTGGATGCAGCGCTTTTTTCGAGTTGGTGTGTATTGAAACCCAGTTCATCAATTAAGTTTAGCGACAGTAAGTAGCGTGCATATATTTTAGCTGCAATCCTATTTTCTGGATGAATATTATGGTTTTTTTCGAGGCTAACGGCTTGATAAATTACCATGCTAAGTGCATCTGTAAAATTTTTAACAATCGCCGTAAAATAATTAATATGAATGAATTTAAGCTGTTCAAGCGTCAGCTGGCTTTGATTCAACTGGACTAATATGGGATGCTTAAATAAAATATGACAGTGTGTTTGCCGTTTTAAGTTTGCGATAGCTTGAGTGTTTTGCTGCCATAATTCAGGTTGCAAGGAATTTTGAATGAAATGCAGCAACTCGAAACGAGTATGTTCAGATTGCGTGAAAGATAATATGCTCATATGCTGCATTAAAATTTTAATTTTGCCGTTTTTATAATAGTAAAAAACAATTTGTTTTGCTAGTATTTATACAGGTTTAATATTTTATATTTCATATACTTGCCTTTGTAGTCTTGATGTTTTTTTATAAAAACTCAGTATTCATATGAATTTAAGATATAATTCTTAGCATACACTTGAAGTAATTCGTATTTATGTGCTGTTCTTATAAGCTAATGCTTTAATTTTAATCTTAAATTTTTGTACATCAGGTAAAAACAAATGTCAAAAAAAGAGGACATCATTAATACAGCGTTGAATCTCTTTAATACATATAGTTATAATTCTATCGGTATAGACCGAATTATTAGTGAGTCTGGCGTTGCAAAAATGACTTTTTATAAATATTTTCCATCTAAAGCCAAATTGATTGAAGAATGTTTGGTCACGAGAAATCTCAATTTGCAAGAATCATTAGATGCTGCAATCGCTAAATGTGATCCACAAGATTATTTATCTCATATTAAAGCCATCTTTACATGGTACAACGCATGGTTTCATAGCGAAGATTTTAATGGTTGTATGTTCCAAAAAGCCGTAGAAGAAATTTCAAAAAGTTTATCCGTCATCACTCCAACCTGCAACTGACTATAAAGAGTGGTTAAAAGGGCATTTGAGTAATGCGTTGCGTCATTTAGGTGTTAAACAAGATATTCAACTTGCTTCTTTCTTGTCGAGTCTTCTTGACGGAATGACGATTCAGGCGCAAATAGATCCTCAGCAAGTGTGTTTGGATGATTATTGGAGACGGGTAGAAACCCCTGATTCAGATGGAATTGGCTTTAGCTCAACCGAGTTCAGTTTAACCTTTAAGTTTGTTGAAATCCTAGGTTGCAAGCATAAGTAATATTGATTTGCGCTTGCTGATCTGTTTAATTTACTACTTAAACTTGAAAATAAAAAAGCGCGACCACTTGAAGTGAATCGCGCTTTGCTGATAAGTTTTTATATACCTAACAATAAATTGTTAGGTAAAGAGATGCTTGAAGCATCTTCTTATATTTATTCTTATACCCTCTGAATGCACTGGTCATTCGTTTTTTTCAGCAAATTATACAGACTTGTCTGTTTAGTTGGATTATAAAGATTTTGTTGTTTTTTACAACAGAATCTTTGTGAATTTGTTTGTTTTTTTATCAAACAGCTTAAAAGTTAAAAAAAATATCTAATTTTTGGTACTTTGCGTTTAATTTTATGAGTGCTGATCGAGTTTAAAAGCCAGTTCTTGACCTTGTTGATTAGGCTAGCAGAATTCTATTTATCTTTAAATGGCAGTAAATTGTTATACGCGAAGCATGTGGTCAAGAATTTGAAAATTGAAATGAATAATTGTAAATAAATATTAGAGATAAAAATAAAAGACCTTGAAAAATGCCTATACTGTTGGGAATATCAATATTTAAGCATTAGTGATTCATTCTTCGGGCTAAAATTCTAGGATCATTGCTATTGAGGATTTGTTCAATTTTGCCATTAGGGCGCTGAAGAATCGTTTGATCATGCGTATAGACTTTGCCATTGCGAGCAACCGCATTTTGATCATTGGGCGGGGTAAATAACCAAGTTTCATTTTGTGTTAAAGGATGAACCAATAAATTGAATTCAGTATTTGCTGGATATTGAATATCGCCTAAGGTTAATTTTTCTGTCAGTGTGCCATTTTCAATTCCGATGAGTTGTTTATTTTGATCCAAATAGACATTTGCCCATTGTAGGGAAACAGCTTTGTATTGGGTGAGAGGATTGTGAATCCGCCAGTAATCTGTAGAAACAAAGTTGTCTGGATATTTTTGATATTTAGAACGTTCAATATCTGCCTGTGCCACAAGTATAATATTTTCTAGCTGCGTATCTTGAGCAAGATTACAGTGCTCTAAACCAATGATGTTGCCAGCATCATCTAAATAGACTTGAATATAGCTCATCAGCTGACAATTCCAACCTTCGATCGTATCCTTACCTGTACCCATTAATGTGGTTGAACGATCATCAAAAAGTTCCAAATCAATACCACGAGGAATTTTCATGCTGTTAATTTGCAGCTTTCCAAATAATACGGGTTGGGGAAATTTGGCTTGTCTCAATGAGGACAATTGATTGGGTGTAAATAATTCAAGTTCAGTCCCTTGCGGCATTTGAATGCCTAAAATTTTCTCAGGCGAACTTAATGTTTTATGTATGGAATGATGCTCTTTTTCAATCTCATTTTTTGTATATAGAACAAGGAAATAAAGTATCAAGCTCAAAAAAACGCAGAGTACACTACAGACAAATAGAGACTGAATAAAAATATTGCCATGCCTAAGGGTATTTCTGAATTTTGAGCTAAATATTAATCCAATCGCAAATAGACTAAAAATAATGGTCCCAAAGCCAGCGACAAAGAAAATCCAAAGATAGTTAAAAGAAAGTGGAATCATGCTATTGAGAATCGTATTTTTATATATGCTAAGATTCAGGATATTGTATGCAATATCCTGAATTATTTTCAATCAATCAAAAATCTTATGAAGCGCTTGGAACGGTAACGTCACTACATCAAAAGCGACAGCAAAAGGGAATAACACCAGTTTATCTGCAGTTTTACTGCCAGCCTTTGAGTAATCTTTTACCTCTTGAGTGGTATAGATACTGACTTGATAGGGTTTACTCAGTGCTTTTAGTGATGAAATATTAGAAGCAGAAGGGTAAACCAGACCAGATAAGGTAATGTTAAAACAGAAACGTTGCGCTTTTAGACGTTGATCACTTGAGGTGGTGCATTCTTCTGCACCATTTTCAATAAAGAATGCACGATCTTGTTTAGTGACATCTTCAGAAAGTTTGACATATTTGAGTGGTAGGGTTCCTGAAAAATGCCCATCATTTTTTTCTGAATTGAAAGGTCAGCGCTTTATCAATTTGAATAAATTTTGGATCAAGTCCTGTGATCACTTTGACAAATCGAGCACCACCACTGGTGATGACATAACTATTTTTTTGCCCTGCAATGACAATGCTGTCAGAAGGTAGGGCCGAAATTGCTTGTGATGGTTTGCCAAATGCTAAAACCGTATCATTGACCAATACGGTTTGAACATTACGGGTACGAACACCATTGTCTTTCTTTAAAAGGGTTGAAGTTGCACAGCCGGTCATGGCAAATGCGGAAATAATACAAATGGACAATGTAGATTTATAATTTAATTTATTCATATTTTGCTCATTTAATCTTAAGGTATTGTTTATACCATTAAAAAAATAGGGTGTTAAGTTTTTAACTTACCAAAAAATAGACAATAATTTATTTTTTCAATGAATTAATCCACTTTCCCCACAATTGATTGGCAAAATGTATCTAAAGTTTTTGATTGTCTTGTAAATTGCCAATGAATTTAAAGCAATTGTACGATTTATTATTCTTTCTTTAGAATAATCGAATAAATCAGATAATTTTGATTGTAATTTCATTCCAAGATTCTTAGAATTGCCTGCTTGTTTGCGTGATCATTGGAACTGAACTTTGAGTAATTTTCTAACCGAACACCTGATCCATCGTGATGATGATTTTATGGTGATCCATAAGCCAGCAGGTATACTCACAGTTCCAGGAAAAACAGCAGATTTACAAGATTGTGTTATCAACAGATTATTAAAAATCGAGCCTAAGACTTTACTCATTCATCGTTTAGACCGCGATACCTCTGGGATTTTGGTATTTGGACTG
Source organism: Euborellia annulipes (assembly GCA_023213315.1). Lineage (NCBI taxonomy): Eukaryota > Metazoa > Arthropoda > Insecta > Dermaptera > Anisolabididae > Euborellia > Euborellia annulipes. The sequence goes on along the minus strand of JAKCPI010018049.1, from coordinate 62,279 downwards.
AGTAAATGGGGACAAAAAGTATTTCTAGACAGTTTCAAGAACGTCAAACCTCTAAAACCTATCAAGCTGTTGTTGCTGGCACTTTACATGGTGAAGGCACAGTTGATGTTCCTGTGATTTATGATCCAGAACATCCACCCTTACATATTGCAGATCCAGAACATAACAAGCCTGCATTAACACATTGGAAAGCAACCCAACATTTTCAAATTCAAGGACAGGCTGTAACCCGTGTTGAGTTAACACCAATTACAGGACGGTCACATCAGTTACGCGTGCATATGCAATATTTAGGACATCCTATTATTGGTGATACTTTATATGCAACTGTAGAACAACAGCAGCTTATGCCACGACTTTGTCTACATGCACAACAACTGAGTTTTCATCATCCTAAAACAGAGGAGCTTGTACAATTTGATTGTCCAGTTCCGTTTTAGTTTAGATTTTTAAGTTGAAATTAAGTCGCTCAAAATTTAATGAGCTTTATGTCAAAAAGTATTGCGTAATGGGTATAAACTTTGTTCAAATATTCTCCTGATTTGAGCAACCGTGTTTTAGCCCTAACATGAGATAAAGGTGGAAAAATTGCAACAATTTGCTATAGGTCAACGTTGGTTATCGGACACAGAAACTGAGTTAGGTTTAGGTGTATTGATTGACGTCGATGAACGTTCAATCAGTATTCTTTTTCCAAAAAGTGACGAAACTCGTGTCTATGCACGTAATAATGCCCCATTATCTCGTATTGTTTTTAATATCAATGATGAAGTTCAAGACCAAGAAGGCATCAAGTGGATTGTCGAGTCTTTAGACGATCGCAGTGGTGTGATTCGTTACAATGTTATTCGTACATTGGATAATGGTGAACAAGAGAAGAAAGCATTAAACGAAACGCGTATTGGCGCACAAATTCAATTGTCAAAGCCTTTAGAACGTTTATTGGCAAGCCAAATTGACTATAAAGAATGGTATGACTTACGTATTGAAGCGATGCAAATGCAAGCCAATATGCAAACGTCACCATTACGTGGTTTGGTTGGCGCGCGTGTAGGCTTGATTCCACACCAGCTGTATATTGCACATGAAGTGGGTAAGCGATTTGCACCTCGTGTATTACTTGCAGATGAAGTCGGTTTAGGTAAAACAATCGAAGCGGGACTCATCATCCATCAACAACTCAAAACCGGTCGTTCTGAGCGAATTCTGATTCTTGTGCCAGATTCATTACAATATCAATGGATGATTGAAATGCGTCGTCGTTTCAATTTGAATTTCTCATTGTTTGATCTTACTCGTACAGCTTCAATCAAAGAACATGATCCTGAACTCAATCCATTCCTGACTGAACAATGTATCATTGCTTCAGTAGATTTGATGATTGACCATGATGATTTGCGTGAGCAAGCCATTGAAGCTGGTTTTGATCTATTGGTGGTCGATGAAGCGCATCATTTGATGTGGAGTGAAGAGGAAGGCGGTAATGACCGTTATGACCTTGTTGAAGAGCTTGCTGAAAAAACTGAAGGTGTACTGCTTTTAACTGCAACACCTGAACAGTTAGGTGTAGAAAGCCATTTTGCCCGTTTACGTTTACTTGATCCACAACGTTTTAGTTCGCTTGATCGTTTCCTTGATGAAGAAGAGCAATATCATCACACTGCTAAAATTGCTGAAGTGTTGATGTCAGATTTGCCACTTGAAGCGGAACATTTGGCAGCGGTTGAAAAATTATTAGGTCATCCGATTGAAGATCAGCCTGAACATCGTTTCCGCGCGATTCATGAACTTTTAGACCGTCATGGTACAGGTCGTATCTTGTTCCGTAATACCCGTGAAGCAATTCAAGGTTTCCCTGGACGTGATTGCCAACCCGCACCATTGCCAGCACCAGAAAACTGGTCTAAAGATGGAAAATTACGCGAACAAATGTGGCCAGAAGAGCTGCAACTTGATGGCGCATGGATGGAAACAGACCCACGTGTCATGTGGTTGATGGAACGATTACGTTCTGATTTAAAACATAAAAAAGTATTGCTGATTGCACGTAGTGGTCCAGTTGTTGAAGCACTTGAAAATGCTTTACGCATCCATGCGGGTATCCGCACCGCAATGTTCCATGAAGGCATGAGCTTATTGGAACGTGACCAAGCAGCGGCTTATTTTGCTGAAGATTCTTATGGTGCACAGATTTTACTGTGTTCTGAAATTGGTTCAGAAGGGCGTAATTTCCAGTTTGCTTCTGACCTTGTGTTGTTTGATTTGCCTGCAAATCCAGATGTACTTGAACAGCGTATTGGTCGTTTAGACCGTATTGGTCAGGAAAACCGTATTCAGATTCATGTGCCTTATCTTGTCGGTACAGCGCAAGAGCGTATGTTCCGTTGGTATAATGAAGCGCTGAATATTTTCAGTAATATTTCGCCTACAGCACAAACCTTACAAGAAAACTTTATTGTCGATTTAAAAGATTGCTTATTGGATGATAAAGGCCAAGCCTTTGAAGAGCTTCTTGAAGCGGTCAATGTACAGCGTCAAGCACTTGAAGTTGAATTGCAAGATGGTCGTGACCGTTTATTGGAATACAACTCATGTCGTCCGATCGTGGCACAAGAAATTGTTACTGCGCTTGAAGACTATGATGACAATACTTTGTTGCCAATGTTTATGAAGCGGTTTATGGCATCGACTAACATTGACTTTGATGAGCAAAGCAATGGTACGGTGATTATTAAACCAACCGATCAAATGCAAGTGCAAGGCTTGGATATCGACGAAGAGGGCATGACTGCAACCTTCTATCGTGATCAGGCACAGATCCGTGAAGACGCGCAATATTTAACACTTGAACATCCGTTTACTGAAAGTGTGATGGAAATTATCCGTACCCAATCTTTTGGTAGTACCAATGTTGCGATTCTAAAAACCAATGCACTTAAACAAGGCACGATCTTGTTGGAAGTTTGGTTTAAAGTGGATGTGGTCGCACCTAAGGCATTAAATCTACCTTCAAGTTTGCCGACACAATTGATTCGAGTGTTATTGACTGAAACGGGTCAGGATATTACTGCTAAGCTTGATCCAGAAATTATTAAGCCGTATTTACATCATTTGGATAGCAATAGCTGTCGTCAAGTGGTGAAAGCACGTCGTGAAGTGATTGAAGAACGCTATGCACAAGCTTTAGATATTGCTAAAGGTGTTTTACCGCAGTTAAAAGAGCAAGCTAAAGAAATTTATGGTAGCAAATGGCAATATGAAATTGATCGTTTAAGCTACTTAAAGCAATTTAATCCAAGTATTCGTGCAGATGAAATTGAACGTTTACAGAAATTCCAGAAAGAAGGTTTAAGTCTATTGGAAGGTATTTCTGTGACGCCAGAAGCGATTCAGGTATTGGTTGTGGTTAAACCTTAATTTAGTGTAATTTTATCTAGATTCTAAAAGCTCCTTCGGGAGCTTTTTTGATGTATATGTTATGCATATTTAAATAATCAATTATTGGGTTATTTTTATTTATTTGATTTTAAATGTAAAAGTTATAACCATTTATAAAAATTAATTCCTATTATTGCACCATTTATATGGTCATATCTTGTATGAGGGGCTATAGACCATGCATCAATGTCACCACGCGATAGAAACGCCATGTATCATTGGATGAGATCTACTTTACAACAATAATCAATGAAGGATTTACAGGGAGTTTGTTGCTATACATCCGCAACCGTTTTTATGCTATTAAAATAGTGTACTTTGATCTCGATTTGTTCCTTAGAGATAAAGTTTACTCACCCATGTAATTTGATCATTCAGTATTGTGTATCCAAATAGACAAGTTCTAAAGCAACCGTCTATAGCCAAGATAAAAACTTAAAATAATGGAAGAAATGATATGGAAAACAAGGATTTTGTTGAGTTTCATGATACCCATGTGCACTATCTACTTCATTGGGAAAAGCAATTACCGCAAAAGATGTGTTTGTACAACCATTGGCCAATGGCAATGTGGTGCATTACACATGGTCGGAAGTTGCACAACAAAGTTCGCAGTATGGCGAGTTATTTACAGTCTTTAAACTTGCCTGAAAAGAGTGCGATCGCAATTTATGGTAAAAATAGTGTGCATTGGCTTATGGCAGATTTAGCGATCTGGATGTCAGGTCATATCTCAGTCCCACTCTATCCAACACTCAATGCGGAAGGTGCAGCTTATGTACTCAACCACAGTGAAGCAAAACTCTTATTTATTGGAAAATTGGACGGTAAAGCGGATAGCTGGAATGAGGTAAAAACAATCATTCCACAAGATTTAGCTTGTGTGCGTTTGGCATTATCACCTGAATTCGACGCACCGCAATGGAATGATATATTGTTCAATCTGTTGCGCCACTAGAAAACCCAGTATTACCCAATAAAAATGATTTAGCGACCATCGTTTATACGTCTGGTAGTACTGGTGTACCTAAAGGGGTTATGCAAAGTTTTGCGACGCTTTTATTCACGCTCGTGAACTCAGATTGACTTATCAAGTGACAACATCTGATCGGGCCTTATCTTATTTACCACTTGCACATGTTGCTGAGCGAATTTTTTATTCAATCTTCATTGATGGTTTGCGTTTTACGGTGTATTTGCAAATTCAATTGAAACCTTTGTCGAAGATTTGAATCGTGCCAAACCTACATTATTCTTTTCAGTGCCACGCTTATGGACCAAGTTCTATTTGGGGGTTAATGAAAAAATACCGCTTCATATACAAAGATTTTATTTAAAATACCTGTGTTGGGTAAGTTGGTTAAAAAGAAATTACTCACTAAACTCGGGCTAAATCATGTCCGTTATGCATTTACTGCCGCTGCACCATTACCTACAGATATTATTTTATGGTATCGAAATTTAGGTTTAGAGTTACTTGAAGTCTATGGTATGACTGAAAATTGTGGTTATTCACATGTGACACGTGTGGGGCAGTTTGTCAGTGGTTATGTGGGGCATGCCCAACCTAAAGTGGAGTGTAAAATTGATGAAAATGGTGAAATTCTGGTAAAAAGCCCAGGAACTATGTTGGGCTATTATAAAAACCCTCAAAAAACTGCAGAAGATATGACCGAAGATGGATTTTTACGTACTGGGGATTTGGGCGAGATCGATGCAGAAGGGCGTTTAAAAATTACTGGTCGAATTAAAGATATTTTTTAAAACAAGTAAAGGCAAATACATCATGCCAGTTCCGACTGAGCAAAAAATCGGAAATCAGGCCTTAATTGAATCTGTATGTATTGGTGGTTCAAGCCAACCACAACCAGTTGCCTTTATTATGTTGGCTGAAGATATTCGTAACAGTCTGAAGCAGAACCCTAAACGAGATGAAATTGAAAACACCTTAAAAGCATTAAGAGTGAAGATCAATGAAGAACTTGAGCCCCATGCAAAAATCAGCTTCTTTGTCGTAGTCAATGAACATGGACCATGGAAAATGATTTACTCACTCCAACGATGAAAATTAAACGTAATAAAATTGAAAGTCGCTATACCGAGCCATTTTTAGATGCTTGGGCACAACAGAAACGAGAAGTGGTCTGGGAATAAAAGTTTTTAACAATATTCGCATTATTAGGAAAAAAGCCTGAATTGTGACTGTTGATCAACTCCAGGCTTTTTAAGTCTATCTTCTTTTACAGAGTAATACTTCTTACCTTTAAAGAAGGGGTTTCTTGATGACTCAAATGATTTATGTTTTAGATCATTTCAGCTTTTAAATCATTTCGGCTTGTTTTAGTTCTAACTTGATATAGGCATAGAAGATGGGGGCAACAATTAGACCCGCTAAGCCAAAGAACGACCAAAGACTAACATCGCCAATAACACTTCCCATGACGCTGCATGGATTTTTGTGCCAATAATTTGGCGTTAATAAAGTTTATTCCAGCTTATGGAGTAAAAATCAGATAAAATATATGCGATACCTGCGGTAGATACTGAAATGGTTAAACCTGCCATCACAATAATGGTATTGGAGAGTAAGTTTCCGACAATTGGAATAATCCAAAAATAAAAGTCAGGATCACTAAGGTGTTGGCAAAAGGTAAATGTATATCAAATACAGGAAGGATCAGGTGAGGAGAAAATCAAAAATAAAAAGGTATTGATTAACGAAATTTTAAACTGAGCAAACACCACTTTTTAAAAGATGACGAAAGATTCTCAATACGTGTGATCATGGCACGCTTAAAATTCTGGCTGATCCGGCTGTGGACGCAGTTGGTTTAATGAGACAAGGATCCCCACAATCATACCAATCAGCATGGTGGCTAAATTATGTAAAAGCCTGTTCCCGTACTTTTTAAGGTTGATAAATTATCTTTAATTAAATCAAAGGTTTGATCTTTTAATTCAGTGAGTGAATAAGGAATAAATCCGGGGAATATATTGTGCCACTTCAAGTTGTAGCTTTTGTAAGGTTTTATCGACTTGGTCACTGATGGCATTGATTCCCGCACCCTTGCAAATCATGTTGAACAAAGCTGAAAATTAACCCTGTGATGCTGAGAGCACAATCAAAGAAATAATAAAGATGGCTAGAATAATGCTAATGGTCAGGCGAGCTCTTTGACCATCAATATATCTTTCTGTAATGCTACCTAAACTATTGATGATTCAAAAACAACAAAACCTGCAAAAAATGATGCTAAAAGATACAAGGGAATCAGTAAAAGACAAAAGATCAGCATGAGTACGTAACTTTCAATAATACTTTGACGATCATTTAACAGTTTCATGTGAATGAGCTCAATTATACAATTGATGTATAGGGGAATATAAAAATACCAAAGTTAGATTTATATCACTCTAACTCGTGGCGAGATAGCTATTTTTAAATACAAAGCTTAATTCAATGTAGCGAAAGAAATATTTGGCCTGAATACTGGGTGAAAAGTCTTTAAAAACTTTAAAGAAATATAAAAGGTCACTATCGCGTGCTTGAGCAAAAAAATTGATCACTGCATTACATTAGAGCAGTATATCTAATAGTACATAGAGCGCTATTAAAAAGCGAGTGATTCAAATGAATTACGTCATGCATGTTATATAAGCCAGCGGGTTGAAAATACACCACATTGCAGCACGAATTGCACCAGTCGCAAAGTTCATCCGATTGCTTGCAATATGTTTGATTTCCGACCTGTTCCCCATGACCATAAAATATTATGTTCTAGCAATGTCACCACCGTATGGCTTGTAAACCGATCTGTTGGGGTGCTCGCTCAGCAACCTGAGCATGGCGTTGATAGACCGCTAAATCACTGAGCAATTGCGCTCTGACTCTGGCGCTGCTTCTTGCAATACATCATCATGCAGTTACCTGATTGGCGCGTCTATTTTTGTCGGTGGTATGCCTTCGAAATGATTTCAGCTTCAAATCATGTACCCTAAGTAATTGGGCCGTAACTCTGAACCCAGATCAACACTACGATTGACACCAATGGGATCAATTGCCTGAATGCACGATAGCAATATCTTGCGTGGCCCTTGAGGCAATGTGCTGATTTAATTGCTCAGATGAAATGAGTAAACGCAATAATCATCGGCTTTTTTAGCGTCCCGACAAACCTTTAAATGTTGCGATAATGCTTCTGCTGTAGTGAAATCAATCACCACATCACAATGCTGAATGACGTCTTCCAAGCGATCTGAAATAAGCACATTTAATGGTGCTAGATTGAGATATTGCCCTAGTTCATGACCAATCGCTGCCCTTGCAACTCTTGCTGTAGCAACAGTAATGTTTAGTCCCGCATTGAGACAGGCCTGAACCAGCATTTGTCCCATGCGGCCAGTCACACCAAGTATGCCTACACGAGTATTTTGTTGATTGTGACTGATCATTGGGTCTTGATACTTATATTTAATAGGCTATGAAAGAATAGGTATTATTTAATTTGCGCTTCGTCTAAATGACGCGAACCTTCGAGTAACATACGAATCATCACCATGGTTTCGTTCAGCGACTTCTTTACGTTCAGCAATCGGCAAATCAATCACCTTGGCACCCATATTAAATACCAGCTGAGTAATGGCTTTGGCGACTAAATCAGGATGGGTTAATTTACTGTGATTGATGCGTTCTATCGAATCAAATCCTCTTGGAGTTCTTGTTGGAAATAATTAAGTTGTTTATCTACAGCAAGTTTATATTGCTTTGATCCTGTATAACCTTCACGCAGTAGTAAACTGAGGTTACCTTCATCGGCATCTAGTTGTTCAATAAATACTTCAACTGAACTACGAATAATACTGCTTTGTCTAATTGCCTTGATTCGAGCTTCATGCAAAATTTGACGGAGCACCACGCCTGAACGATCAATCAGTTCAATCGCCAACTCATCAATATCTTTAAAGTGACGATAAAAACTATTTGGCGCAATCCCAGCTTCACGAGCAACTTCTCTTAAGCTTAAAGAGGAAATACTTTTTGCGGTCCAATCAAATTTAAGGCGGCTTGGAATAATTCTTCTTTGGTAATTGTCGCTTTGCGTCCAACAGTACGTACAGAAACTTTTTCAAGCTCATGAATTTGATCTTGAAGGAGTAGCTGGGTTCTGAGAGTAATACGGACGTTGGATTCATAAAGTATCAAATAGTTAAAATATTTTTTTCATTATAGCCTTTGTCATTACATAAATGAAATGTCTAGATACAATACACACGTATATACAAATATATACATGTGTATAATAATTAAAAATCACTCAGATGGTGAGCCTAGTATGCACGCTATTGAAAAGCAAAAATCTCCCGTAAACGCTATATTTGATATGGTGTTAGGTACTCATACGACTAATTTTTGGCTACAGAAAATTAATCCATTGTGGTCAGTTCAACAAGCTTTGGGGAAAATTGTTGAAAAAGAACAATCCGCCGCAGATACGATCAGCTTAACCATCAAAATTAACCGTTTGTTTAAAATGGGGTTAGCTGGGCAGCATCATCCGATCACTGTCGAAATCAATGGTCGTCGTTATGAACGTACCTATAGTCTGACTCAATTAGATACACAACATGTACTACTCACGGCAAAAAAAGTAGAAAAAGGCATTGTGAGTAACTGGTTGTTTGAACATGCCCAAGTGGGTGAGGTGATTGAATTTGGTCGACCTTATGGTGATATGTTATTGCCTCAAGTTGCCAGTCCATTGATTCTGGTCGCAGCGGGCAGTGGTATTACACCGATGTATAGCTTGATTCAGGCATTGGCAGCCAACCAGCAACTTGATCGTCAGCCAGTACATTTGATGTATTGGGTTAAAAAAAATGCAGACGTTGCCTTTAAACAACAGTTTGAGCAATTTGCTCAACAGTATCCTGATTTTAAATTTGATGTGTTCTATACCCAAGAAGTACCCGCAGACGCACGTTTAAATAATGAATACTTACATATCATTAAAAATCTTGAGCAAAGTACGGTGTATGTATGTGGTCCTTCAGGTTTTGTCGCAACAGCTGGGCAATTATTTAAACAGGCCAAAGTACTCAAAAGCGAAGCATTTAGCCTAAGCCCAGTGATTTCTGATGACACCGGTTTTATCAATGTCACATTAACCAAATCCAATAAAGTGGTTGCAATCCCCAAAGGTCAAGCCATTTTAGTCGGCTTAGAACAACAAAATATCAAACCAGAACATGGTTGTAGAATGGGTATTTGCAATAAATGTGCGTGTAATAAAGCACAGGGTGCCACAAAAAACTTAGTTAATGGTCAAGAAAATTTTGAACCAAATAATTTGCTGAGAATTTGTGTAAATACTGCCAAAACTGATTTAGTTATTGATCTTTAAGCGAGTTTTATCATGAATATGCCAGTTAAAATTCAATATTTTAAAAACACCAAAAACCGTGAACTGACCCAGACTGAGCTAGATGCTTTAGCGCGCGAGCTAGATGCGATTAAGCAAGAAGTCTTAGATGATATTGGCGAAAAAGATGCCAAATATATCAAAAAAGTATATGCCGCTATCCGTTATAGTAGTATTTTAGGCCGAGCATGCTTATTTGCGGGTTGGTTTCCACCAGCATGGTTACTTGGTACAGGTTTACTGAGCTTTGCCAAGATCATGGAAAACATGGAACTCGGTCATAATGTCATGCACGGACAATATGACTGGATGAATGATCCACGCTTTAAAGGTACAACTTACGAATGGGATATTGTTGGAACCTCTGACAACTGGCGCCAGACCCATAATTATAAGCATCATACCTATACCAATATCAAAGGGTATGGATGATGATATCGGCTATGGTTTATTGCGTTTATTTCCAGAACAACGTTGGAAACCGGGGTTTTTATTGCAGCCTTTATATGCAATTCCGTTCTGTCTATTGTTCCAATGGGGCGTTGCGATTCAAAACCTTGAAATTGGTAAATTGGTTTATAAACGTAAAACTTGGGCGCAGTTTAAAGAAGAGTGGAAGCCAACTCAGAAGAAAATTGGTAAACAGTTTTTTAAAGATTATCTTTTCTTCCCCGTGATTGCAGGTCCCTGCAGCTTTACCTGTATTTACAGGTAATTTAGTCGCCAATGGTATCCGTAATATTTGGACATTTAGTATCATTTTCTGTGGTCACTTTACCAAAGATGTCGAAGTGTTCCCTAAAACTGTTTTACAGGATGAAAGTCGTGGACATTGGTATATGCGCCAGATTCGAGGTTCTTCGAATTTAACCGGTTCAGAAGCATTTCATATTTTGACAGGTCATTTGAGCCATCAAATCGAGCATCATTTATTCCCTGAAGTACCTGCTCGTCGCTATCGTAAAATGGCGCCCAAAGTTGAAGCGGTATGTAAAAAGTATGGTTTAAACTACAACAATGCAAGTTTTGTTTTAAGCAATATGGTCGAAGTCCTTGGACGTATTGTGAAATATGCATTTCCATTTAAAAAGTAGTTGATTTCCTAAAGCTATAGCCACTTTTAAGTGGCTTTTTTTATTGTCAATGATTGGGTTTTTCAGTAAAGTTTATTTGACTGTTATAAGGGTTTGTTGACAATTCGTCTACGTTTGCGACTGCGAGTGTTTTTTAGGCGATATTAGGCGCGGGGTATGAAATTTAGTCATTCTAAATGATGAGAAACAACGTTTCGCAAGGGTAACTCGTAACGGCAAAAAACACTCTAGTCCCGAAGGGTTATGGCTAAAATTATCTCAGCCTGTGTTATGAAACTCGAAAATAGTCTCGCTATTCTCTTCGTTTCATGCCTTGCCTGCTCAATTTTAGCCTACAACGCAAGCCATTTATGAAATGTCAACAGACCCTAAGATAAATGAGAAGAACATGATTCAAAAACAATTAGAAAATATACAAAATTGGTTAGTGCAACATGCTGCAAAGATCGCAAATCAATCACTCAATCCTGCGGCAAGTATTTCTGATATAGAACAATTTGAACAAAGGCTTTCTAAACATTTACCTGATGATTTTAAACAGTTGTACTGTTGGCATAATGGGATGAATGAAGAGGAAAATTTAGGCAGTTTATTTTATGGTATGGAATTTTTATCGCTGACCAATATTGAAAATAAACGTGCCGATCTTGCAGATCTCGTTGATGAGTTGTTTGTACTTCAACATGCTGACCCACAAATCAATCCAACCAATGCCCACCATCGAGATTGGGTTCAGTTTGCGCACGATGGTGGGCGAACAGGTTTGTATGTGGATTTAGCACCCACCGCCGTAGGTCAAATTGGGCAAGTGATCTTTATTGATCATGAATATGATGTTGGGATTTCTGGTCGCTAACTCGATTACCGATTTACTTCAACAATTTTCAGATGATTTAGACAATGACTTATATCAGCTGAATGAAGATGCTTTAGAAGATGAAAATGAATTTTTAGAAAGTGATGCAGCTATTGATCTGGTCAATTGGCATATGAGTGAACGCTGGGCGCGTCCTGATTTTACTTAGCTTTTTTTTGAGAAAAATCATTTTATAAAATTATGTTTGAACGCTTCACTCATAAAAAGTGTATCAATAGCGATTATTGGTACACACTCAGTTTTGAACGTATTACATTTCTAATCGAATCAATTTTACAAAATCAAGTAAGCTCTAATTTTTAAACGAGCAAAATGATGGATCATAAAATAACGGTTGATGAGGTTGTAGCACGTTCAGTAAAAATCAGAGAACGTTATCATGAGCTAGAGCGAATAAATCATCATGCTGAATGGACAGTGCAAGAGGATGCGTTGGCATTTTTATCTGATGCTGGATTGGTTGGGAGATTAGTCATGGCGCAGACGGGGAAGTGGTTACACAAAGGCGATGCTCAACAAGAGTTGCAGCATAAGTTAGGTGAATGTGTCTGGTGGTTAGCCATTATTGCCAATGAATTAGATATGGATTTAACTGAAGCCACACAATACTTTTTAGATAAAGCTGAAAAGATTTAAATTCTTGGAAAAACTTCCATAGGAAGTTTTTTTATAATCTTAGTTTAGAAGCCCGCATTTTGGCTGGCTTGTTTCAATTTGTATATTTAGTATGAATGACTAATTGATAAATAAGTCATAGCCCATTCGGCCAATTAAAAACACCAGTAAAATTAAAAAGAAAACACGAATAAAACCACTTCCATATTTAAATGCTAAAGCTGTACCCGCAAGTGAGCCTAAAACATTGCAAACTGCTAAAATGATGCCAGCCATCCATAAAATATGCCCAGAAGGGATAAAGAAAAACATGGCAGCAATATTGGTGGCGACATTGACCAATTTGGCAGATGCAGAAGCATTTAAAAAATCAAAAGCAAATACTTTCACAAACAGAAAGAGTAAAAAACTACCTGTCCCTGGGCCAAAAATTCCATCATAAAATCCAATTAAGGCGCCAAAAAATAAACCTAACGCAATTTCTTTTTTACCCGTCTGTAACACAGTATGGATTTTACCTAAGTCTTTTTTGGCAAAGGTGTAGATCGCAATCAAGATCAGTAAAAAAGAATACAATATAACGCATCAACTCTTTAGGTATCAACGAAACTGACATTGCACCTAAAAAGAAAATATAAATGCTGCCAACATTGTGGGTAGTATAAGTTTCCAATTGATTGTAACTTTCTTAAAGTAAGCAAATGCGGAAGATACAGTGCCTGCCATGGCAATGATTTTATTGGTTCCAAAAACTGTGGCGAGACTTTGATTGGGAAAGGCATGCATTAGTGCTGGGAGTAGAACTAATCCACCTCCACCGACCGCAGCATCAATTAAACCCGCACAAAAAGCGAAGAAGCCTAAACTCAGAAGTATTGTCTCGTATTCCATTACAGATTGTTCTAACTGCTATTATAAGAGAATAATCATAGAATATATTCAAATAAAAGTAATTAAAAAGCGCTAATCTCCAATCCATGAGATTAGCGCTTTAGTTTTAAATGCTTTGTAAATCTACAAGTTTTTCAAAAAATTAGAAATCAACAGAAGTTTGTAGATAGAAAGTACGTGGCTGTCCTACGTATTTACCACCTGTAGAGTCAGATGAACGAGTAAAATATTCTTGATCAAATAGGTTTTTAATCCCACCTGCAACTTTTAAGCCGTAAAAATCTTGCTCCAAAATCATAAGCTGTACGCACAGCAAAAGTTGAGTAACCTGGGATATCACCAGTACTGACCATCTGCCGTTTCAACAGTTTGGTAAACATTGCCTGAACCCGGCGCATGTTGTTTAGATTGAGCAAACATATCTGCATTGACAGACCATTGGTCAAAGCTATAACCAAGCCCTAAATTTCCAACATGTCGTGAATATAAGGTAAGTCCTTACCAGCAAATTTACCTGCTTCAGACATTGCTTTGGTAAAGGTATAATTACTATAGACTTTTAAGCCTTGCAGCGAGTCGTTAGAGATTACCAAAGTCATAACTTAGACCGAGTTCTACGCCTTTATGAGTCGTTGCCCCCAGATTGGTCCAAATGCCTGTTCCAATAGTGTCTGGGCGCTCTAAGTGATAGCTCTTTGTCGAAGTCTAAATAGAACACTGTAAATTCAGCATTTAAGCCATTGCCGAGATATTTAGTGCCAATTTCATGAGTTGTTGGATTTTTCAGGATGTAAACCATCTAAAGTGGTTATCGCTTTATTTCCTTCGACTTTAGCCAATTGATTATATTGCTGGAGGACCAAAAGAAACTGCCGCATTGGCAAAGACATTCCACTGATCATTGAAATTGTATTGCACTGCAAGGCTTGGTAAAAAACTCATCAGAATTGATTTTTGGATGCACCGTATTGATGAATTTACCATTTTGGTACGCGGTATAATCATTATGGGTTTTAATAGACTCAAATCGTACACCCGGAGTGATGGTCAGTGCACCTAGACCAAAACGGTTATCAATATACACGGCATGGGCTTTGGTTCCGCCCTCACTACTGGTATTAGCAAGACGTTCACCCGGTGTACCTGTTGCAGTGTTATATTGTGCTGTACGACCCGAAAACTCTGAACTGTCTTCTTGTAAGTAGCGATAACCGACAGTGACTTCATTATTCATATTGCCCAAAGTGTAGGCGCGTGAATAACGTGGTTCAATGCCAAAATATTTATAATCACGTGGAGAGTTGCTAATTCGACTATTTGCAGTACCTTCTACAGCAGACTCTAGATCACTGGTACGGAATGAATCGACATAATAACCAAGGATTTCAAAGTTATTTAATTCATCTTTATGGCTATATTTAACAGAAACATCTGAACGACGACCTGCAAAATAGTTACGATATTGGTTTGACTGGTATGGATTTTTTGGCATAATCCGCAGTCGTTAAGCCTTCTGGCATTTCGCCACGACCTTCATAATGATGCAAATTAAGTGCAATCGAATCTGCATCTGTAAACTGATATGACGACTTTAACATGACGTCATCAATATCTATGTCGTTATTGGCTTCGCGATAGCCATTTCCTTTGGTTCCTGAATAAAGTAGCGCAAGACCTAAACCATTATCCATAGTACCGCCGATAAAGAGGTTTGGGCTGTACTTGAGTTGGTCGGTACCTGTGGCGAATTCTGTGGTTAAACCAACAGAGCCTGATAGTTTTTCAGGGATTGCACGGGTATTAAAGTTGATGATTCCCCCCACGTTTTGAGGCCCAAAAGCGGACTGAACCTGCGCCACGAACAACGTCTACAGATTCAATATTGCCCATTGAAACAGGTGCCATAGACAATTGAGGTTGACCATAAGGTGCGAAGGATAATGGAACACCATCCATCAAGACCGTGGAGCGCGGTGATAGGCGAGAGGTTAAGCCACGTACACCCAGATTGAGTGAAACATCACTCCCCTGTACCATTGCTGTCCTGAACCTGAACCCTGGCACTTGTTTTAGCGCATCACGGATAGAGGTCACCGCAGATTCGTCCAATTTTTTACGATCGATAATGGTACGTGCACCTGCATGCTTGTGAACTTTTTCAGCATTGGCTGCTTCAAGCCAGTTTCCTTCAGCTTGTACGGTGATTGTTTTAAGTGTTTGCGTTGAAGTTTCTTGATTGTCTTCGGCAAAGGCAGCATTGGATATAAAGCTAAGTGAAACAGCAATTGCAAGGCTGAGATGTGAGGGTTTAAACAGGGTGAAGTCAGGTGTTCTATGGCTTGAAATTTTCATAAAGAGATAGGCATTTGAAATTGTGCGTATCTTAATCTCTTCAAGCATATTTTTAAATCAGGATGATTATCATTTAAAACTATTGTTTAATTCAAATTAATAGATTTTTTAATCAAATATTCACTTTTTGATATTGCAATAGCAAATTTATATAGCGCAATAGCAAAAAACCGTGCATAAGCACGGTTTATATAATAATCAAAAACTTATTTAAACTGGATCGAACCATTGGCATTGACTGTGATTTTTGATTCACCAGCGGCCATATTCTGACCACCGACTGCATCGGCAGCTTCGAACTTAGCCATAGATGCACGCGCTGCATATACTGGTTGCGGATAAGAGTTGCTGGTATTGATGTTGATATTGACCAAGTTATAAGACGATTTATTCCACGCTTGCGTTAAAATTTGCGCACGTTGCTGAAAGTTCTTTGAAGCTTCAACCATCAATTCATTTTCAACTTTTTTACGTTGTTCATCAGATACTGTGAAATTAATCGATTGTGTTTGGAAGCTGGTTTGCAACTCGTTGATTAACTGGCTTGCCGCTTTAAAATCTTTACTTTCGATTTGAATTTCTGCACGACCACGCCATTCTTTCAATTTTTGGTTGTCATTGTCATAAACAGGATAAGTGGTTTGTGAGCCTGTTTCGACTTTAACTTGTGGATACTTTTTCGAAATGCTAATGGCTTGATTCATTAACTGAGTAATTTGAGAAGATAACTCAGCAGGTTGCTTGTTGCTTTTCTCAATAAAAAGTACAGCATGCATTTCATCATTAGACACTTGACGTGTCGCATCTGCTTGAACGTTGACAATATTGTAGTTTAACGGGTCATTTTCTGCTGCCATTGTCATTGTGCTCAGTGTGGTTCCCAAGAGTAAAGTAGTTAAAGCTAAATAACGCATAATGAATCCTTAAAATTGTTTGACTAAATTTTATGACCGAAAGATATATTGTATAAATTGAATCTGTTTTTAATCATAAATCTGGTTTGCGGAAAACTATGGCAGATTTTGTGGTGCATTTGTAATAATTTGCATATAAATTGCAATTTTGTTTTGATTAAAATATTTTAAAAATTAAAAGCTTATCGAGTTTGATTGTGATAAAAAATGATCAGAAGGGTTGAGATTTATAAAGTGATTTTAATTATCGGCTTTTCTTTGCTTTGTCACATAGTATGATGATAATAACTAATTAGATTTAGCTAAATGTTTTTTTCGATAAATGGAGTGTGGATAAGTACATAAAAGATATTTATTTTCTTGTAAAAAACTGTATTATCGCGCTCCTAGTTATGAAGATTAAAAGCACTCTAACTAGATTTCTATAAAGCACCGAGTCAAAGGACCACAAGTCACCCGACTTATTTCTTTCAACCCATATCAGAGATGGTAATTCGATATGAGCGTTACTTCTGTAAATCCTGCTGCCACTTCCACAAACGAATACTACTTGACTCGCCAAAGTCAGATGGAATCGAATGTTCGTAGTTATCCACGTAAATTACCGTTAGCGATAGCGGAAGCACATGGTTGTTGGGTTACCGATGTTGAAGGTACAAAGTACCTCGATTGTTTAGCTGGGGCAGGAACATTGGCATTAGGCCATAACCATCCTGCGGTGATTAAAAGTATTCAAGACACTTTAGCGAGTGGTCTCCCTTTACATACTTTAGATTTAACAACGCCTTTAAAAGATGCTTTCACTGAAGCACTGCTTGCACAACTTCCGGGTGGGCAAGAAGAGTATTGCTTACAGTTCTGTGGCCCATCTGGTGCAGATGGTACAGAAGCAGCGATTAAATTGGCGAAAACCTATACAGGTCGCAATACAGTTATCAGTTTCTCTGGCGGTTACCATGGGATGACTCATGGCGCGTTAGCGATGACAGGTAACTTATCTGCTAAAAATGCGGTAAATGGCTTAATGCCAGGCGTACAGTTTATGCCATACCCGCATGAATACCGTTGCCCGTTGGGTTGGCGGTGAAGCAGGTGTTGATGCCTTAACTTATTATTTCGAAAACTTCATTGAAGATGTCGAAAGCGGTGTAACTAAGCCTGCAGCTGTGATTCTTGAAGCAATTCAAGGTGAAGGCGGTGTGGTTACAGCACCTGCGAAATGGTTGCAAAAATCCGTGAAGTGACTGAGCGTCATAACATTGTGTTGATTTTGGACGAAGTTCAAGCGGGCTTTGCACGTTCAGGCAAAATGTTTGCTTTTGAACATGCTGGTATTGAACCTGATGTTGTGGTGATGTCAAAAGCAGTGGGTGGTAGCTTACCATTGGCTGTTTTGGGTATTAAACGTAAGTTTGATGCTTGGCAACCTGCAGGTCACACAGGTACTTTCCGTGGTAACCAACTTGCAATGGGTACTGGTCTTGCAACGATCAATACCATTAAAGAGCAAAACCTTGCACAAAATGCGCAACAACGTGGTGATTTCTTACAAGCTGAATTGAAAAAATTAGCGCAAGAATTCCCATGTATTGGTAATGTTCGTGGTCGCGGTTTAATGATCGGTATCGAAATTGTGGATGAGCGTAAGCAAGCGGATCATATGGGTTCTCTTCCTGCGGATTCACAATTGGCTGCTGCAATTCAAACGGCATGTTTTAACAATAAATTATTGTTAGAAAAAGGCGGCCGTAGCGGTACGGTGATCCGTTTACTTTGCCCATTGATCATTACTCAAGAAGAATGTGAAGAAGCTATTGCGCGCTTTAAGAAAGCGGTTGCAGAGGCTCTTATTGCAGTTCGAGGCGCTTAATTCATGGTAGATTTTGCAGAACATCGTAAAGCGTTACTCTGCAATGATGCTTCAATCCATTGCTGACTATGAGTCAGCAATGGGTGAGGCGACCAAAGCGGTCGCAGCATGGTTGCAAAATGACAAAATGTATACAGGTGGGAGCATTAAAGAACTTCGTGAAGCGATTTCTTTTGCACCGTCTAAACAAGGTCTAGGTTTACACCAATCGCTTGAGCGTATGGTTGAGCTTTTCCTGAACAAAAGTTTAAAAGTACATCATCCGCATTCTTTAGCACATTTGCATTGCCCAACCATGGTGACAAGTCAAATTGCTGAAGTCTTGATTAATGCGACCAACCAATCAATGGACTCATGGGATCAAAGCCCAGCAGGTTCTTTGATGGAAGTTCAATTGATCGACTGGCTGCGTCAAAAAGTAGGTTATGGTGCAGGTCAGGCAGGTGTGTTCACCTCTGGCGGCACTCAATCTAACTTGATGGGCGTATTGTTAGCGCGTGACTGGTGTATTGCCAAGAACTGGAAAGACGAAAATGGTCTGCCTTGGTCTGTGCAACGTGATGGCGTTCCAAGTGATGCCATGCGTAATGTCAAAGTGATCTGTTCTGAAAATGCACATTTTTCTGTGCAAAAGAACATGGCGATGATGGGCATGGGCTTCCAATCTGTGGTGACTGTTCCAGTCAATGAAAATGCGCAGATGGATGTTGATGCGTTAGAAAAAACCATGGCGCATTTACAGGCTGAAGGTAAAATTGTTGCTTGTGTCGTTGCGACTGCAGGGACAACCGATGCAGGTGCGATTGATCCATTGAAGAAAGTGCGTGAAATCACCAATAAATATGGCGCGTGGATGCATATCGACGCAGCATGGGGTGGTGCACTGATCTTATCGAATGACTACCGTTCAATGCTTGATGGCATTGAATTGTCTGATTCGATTACATTGGATTTCCATAAGCATTATTTCCAAAGTATTTCATGTGGTGCGTTCTTGTTGAAAGATGAAGCGAACTATCGTTTCATGCATTATGAAGCTGAATATTTAAATTCTGCTTATGATGAAGAACATGGTGTACCGAACCTAGTGTCTAAATCTCTACAAACTACACGCCGTTTTGATGCGTTGAAATTGTGGATGACGATTGAAAACCTAGGTGAAGAGCTTTATGGTTCAATGATTGACCATGGCGTTAAGCTAACTCGTGAAGTGGCAGATTACATCAATGCTACTGCTGGTTTGGAAATGCTGGTTGATCCACAATTTGCATCGGTATTATTCCGTGTAATACCTGATAATTATCCAGTTGAATTGCTTGATACTTTGAACCAAAACGTTGCAGATGAATTATTTGCGCGTGGTGAAGCCAATATTGGTGTAACTAAAGTTGGACAGGTTCAATCTTTGAAAATGACCACTTTAAGTCCAGTTGCAACTTTAGAAAACGTCAAGAATCTTCTTGCCTTGGTGCTAGAAGAAGCTGACCGTATTAAAGATGCAATTGCTGATGGTACCTATACGCCTGCAATTGACTAGATTGATATCCAGTTGATTGACGTTTGAAATAGATTAATTTTATTTCAAAAAACGCCCGATGAATTTCATTGGGCGTTTTTTATTTAAGGCTGTTTTGATCTAAAATATGATCAGTGATCAAATACTTGGTTATAAAAAAGAGATCTTATTGATCTCTTTTAAATTGAATGTGAGGTATTAAAAATTACACATTGAGCTATTACGGGTGAGATCAGGTCCCCAAGTACGATAACCTTGAGTATCAATATGGATTTGCCCTGAAGCATACAGTCCTAAGCCCATGTTTAAGCTTTGACCATACTGCGACCAGAACTGGCATAATTTGAATTTGGTATGTTCAATATACGCATAATCTTGAGGTTGCGGATTTTCTGGCCCAATACGGAAATCAATGGCTGAATTGAATAGGTGACGTGAAGATCCAGCACCACCGGCACATTGGTTTAAAGGTAAGTCTCGATATACCGAGGTTACAGTAAAATCAGTCAGAACTTTAGAGGCAACCAAGTATTTAAATACTTTTAATGTCGGTAATTGATTACTCCAAAGCTCACGACTTGGAATCATATATTCAGACTTACCACACTTGTCCCAATCACGCGCAGTTTTAAATAACTCAAAACTAGGAATAATATTTCCAGCATTATTTTGTTCAAGAAAACGTTCATAATCACGTGCACGTGACTGATTGTCTCCATAGATCAGCCATTGGCGATAAGATGAAGGCATCGTTTTAGGAGGAATGGGTCGCTCAATCGTAATTTTTTTCTTCGGGGATGTAAATACGCTGACCATGCGACGTGCTAATTGTTGGATTCTTTTGAGGGGAAGATGTACATCCAGCCAGAATCATTGTAGTAACACCGACAGCAAGTAAACCTTTCAAAATAAATTTCATTCTCAATATTAGCTAAAGCAAGTAACGGGCTATTTTAGTCTAGTTTGGCGCGTGTATTATGGATAAATTGCAAATAAATGTACAATTTACATATTAAAATGCAAAAAGATCAGCCTAAGCTGATCTTTTTTATACAATACTTATTTTTCTAAGTATTGTAATTTATCGGCTTTACCATTCCACTCTTCACGATCTTCAGGTTGATCACCGATTTGAGTAATGTTTGGCCATTTTTGAGCAAGTTCAGCATTTAATTCAATAAATACTTCTTGACCTTCAGGGAGTTCATCTTCAGAGAAAATTGCATTTGCAGGACACTCAGGTTCACATAGCGCACAGTCAATACATTCGTCTGGACTAATGACTAGGAAATTTGGACCTTCATAAAAACAGTCTACTGGACATACTTCTACGCAGTCTTGATATTTACACTTAATACAATTTTCAGTGACAACAAAGGTCATGGCGTCAGCTACCTAAAAATATGGTTCTAATTAATAATGCTGTATTTTAGGGAAAACGCCGCAAACTAACAATTGCTTTTATTGATATTTAATATAGAAGAACCTGCTAAATCAATTTTTTTTATAGAAAATTCTTCTAACTTGTGATGAATTATGCATTTTTTAAAATATGCGCTGTAATTTTGATGTTGCCATAGGTGAAAAAATGCTAAACATATTCAAAAAAGAACATAAATATGAGACTAAATCACAGAAGCGAAATGGGATTATCACCTTAGTGTGCTGGTTTTTTAGTCAGCCATCATCTTTAGAATTATTTAGAGCTGTATTTTCAGTATCCGTTAGATCATGACAATGTATAGATAAGATGAATATCTTCGGGTTCTAATTCCCATAACTGCTGATCAGGTTTTTCTAAGACCTGGAGCGCCTTGTTTAAGATAAAAATCAACAGTACGCTGGGTTGGTGTTGCTGAAATATACAGTTGTTGTGCACCAAGTTGCTCAGCTGATTTTATCGCGGAGTGCATGAGCTGTGCACCAAGACCAAGGCCTTGATGATTTGCATCAACATAAAAATACTGTAATAGCTTCGCCTCTGGATAATCTGTGATGACTTGATTAGATACCAGTTGCACACCAATTAATCGATTCAATTGATTGAATGCACCCACACATCGTCCACCTTGAATAAGATGCTGCTTTAACAGCGGGGGATCATTTTCTAAATGATATTCATCCCAGCTTTGCACATCATAAAAACAATCGACCAAATGTAATTTTTGCTTTTGTTGTAGAATACATTTGGGTATTAATTCACGTCGATCAATATGTTGCCAAATGAGATCTATATCGGAAAGTTGCAGGGGCTTGAGTGAAATATTGATATTATTCTCCTAAAACTTAGCATTCATTACTCATTATGGACTTAATTATCGTTAGATTGCTCTTTAAAGATCAATAGACGCAGTTATTTCCAGCCTAAGTAGAGAATTTCAAACTTACTTAGACTGGATAGCTATTACTGCTTATGCATTTAGTGCTGCTTTTAATGCATAGAGGTGATCAAGTGCTTGGCGAGGGTTAAATCATCGACATCAATATTTGCTAAAGCACTCGAGTACAGGTGATGATTTTTCAACTTCAACGACTTTTTCAATCTCAATGATGTGTTCAAACTTTTCAGGTTCAACGGTTTCAACTTCTGCAAATAAGTCATTTTGCACAACGGATTGCAATTGTTGCCGTTGTTGTTTCTCTAAAATTTTTAAACGCTTTTGCGCTTCTTTAATCACCCCCGCAGGGATCCCCGCAAGTTTTGCAACTTGTAAACCATGACTTTGACTGGCAGGACCTTGTTGAACTTTATGCAATAGAATCAAATTACCATTTAACTCTTTGGCCGTCACATGGTAGTTATCAATTGCCACTTCTTTTGAAAGCTCAGTTAATTCAAAATAGTGTGTGGCAAAGAGGCATAGACATTTGATTCGTTTGGTTAGATCAAGCCACACATGCCCAAGCTAGAGATAGTCCATCATAAGTACTTGTACCACGACCAACTTCATCCATAAGCACCAAAGACTGATTGGTTGCATGGTGCAAAATCTGAGATGTTTCGTGTCATTTCCACCATAAAGGTAGATTTACCCGTAGATAAGTCATCAGCAGAGCCTATTCGAGTAAATATACGGTCAATTGGTCCTAACTTCGCTGTTTTAGCTGGGACGAAACTGCCGCAATACGCCAGCAAACTAATCAGTGCAGTTTGACGCATAAAGGTCGATTTTCCGCCCATGTTTGGCCCTGTAATGATCGCCATACGATGATTGAAATCGAGTAGGGTATCGTTGGGGGTAAATGGCGTTTTACTGAGTGATTCAACTACAGGGTGGCGACCTGCGGTAATTTTAATCCCGATTTCTGGGCTGTATTCAGGTCGATTCCAATTATTCAAACGGGCTTGATGGGCAAAGTTTGCCAATAAATCGATATGGGCAATCGATGCACTCATCATTTGTAAATTGGCAATATCCGCTCTTAATTCTTCCAGTAACATTTCAAAGAGTAGTTTTTCTCGCGCAAGTGCACGTGATTCACTGGAAAGTACTTTATCTTCAAAAGATTTTTAATTCTGGGGTGATATAACGCTCGGCATTTTTCAGTGTTTGACGACGGATGTAATGATCAGGCGCTTGTTCAGCTTGAGCACGGGTGAGTTCGATATAGTAACCACTGACACGGTTATAACCAATCTTCAGGGTATTGATGCCCGTGTTTTCTCGCTCTTTGATTTCTAAATCAATCAGGAATTGGCCTGCATGGTCACGGATTTTACGCAGTTCATCAAGCTCATCATCAAAACCTTCTGCAATTACATTGCCATCACGCAATAGTACAGGAGGATGTTCAACAATCGCAGACAGTAAACGTTGGTGTAATCCATTAAAATCGCCCAATTCTTCATTCAATTGCACAATCAATTTAGATTGCTGAGTCTCAAGAATCGGTTGGATTGCATGTCTTAAGAATGGGATTTGTGCACATGCTTGACGAAGCTGCACCAAATCACGAGGACGTGCACTGCCAAGTGCAACACGGCTTAAAACCCGTTCAATATCGCCAATTTCTTTTAAGACTAAGCGAACAGGACTTTCATGGTAGCCTTTGAGTAAAGTATCCGTTGCATCTAAACGTGCATCTAAGATTTGAGTATCACGAATGGGCTGCATCAAGGTACGTGCCAGCAATCGTCCGCCCATTGCAGTTTGGCAATCATTGATTAAGCTAAACAGCGAAGTGCCGTGCTCAAATAAAGGATCAATAATTTCTAAATTACGCCGTGTAACAGGATCAAGTGCAATAAAATCTGAGCTTTGTTCTAATTTAATTGAACGAATATGTGGTAACGCAGTTTTTTGAGTTTCTTTGGCATAATGAATCAGTGCAGCGGCAGCCGCTTTAGCCAAGGGTAGATGGTCAATACCAAAACCAGAAAGTGTGGAAACTGCGAATTGGTCACATAAGGTTTTTTGTGCGTTATTTAAATTAAAATCGACATTGGGTCGTTTGGTAATTGGACATTCAATTTGTCGTTTAATATCTTCAATAATATTTGGGTCGACTATGTCTTCATCGACCAATATCTCACTTGGCATTAAGCGAGCCAATTCAATCGCCAAGCTTTCAGATTTAAATTCTTGTTGTTGAACTTTAAAAATACCCGCACTTAAATCCAGTAGTGCCATACCAATTTGGTTTTGTTGAAAGCAGATTGCAACAAGATTCGATGCTTGTGTTGCTGTTAACAGGGCATCATCGGTCAATGTTCCAGGGGTAATAATTCGCACTACACCGCGTTCAACAGGTCCCTTACCTGTGACTTCACCAATTTGCTCACAGATGACAACCGCTTCGCCTTTTTTAACCAAACGCGCCAAATAGCCTTCCGCAGCATGGTATGGAACACCTGCCATTGGAATAGGTTCACCATTGGCTTTACCACGATGAGTGAGGGTAATACCCAAAAGTTTTGCGGCTTTTTTTAGCATCGTCAAAAAACAGTTCGTAAAAATCGCCCATGCGATAGAACATTAAAGAGTGTGGATGCTGCATTTTTACTTTTAGATATTGCTGCATCATAGGGGTGTGGGAGGATAAGTCAGCCATTGTTTCCATGCTATTCATGTATGTTAAATCTCTAAATTTAAATAATAAATAAGTTTATTTTTGAAAGTTTGGCTATCTAACCAATTCTAACAACTTCTGTGCAAATCTGACCTAAGCAAAGGAAAAAGCATAGCTTTAGTGTACTTTTATTAGTGCCAAAATTGAGTCAACAATGTGTGAGGAAACAAATTGGTTTCTCTCGGCCGTCATCTTAACAAATTGAGGCTGATTCACAAAAAGGAATCCGAAGATGAGTGCGGAAATTAGCAACAAAAAGAAAATGGCATGATCTGCTCGTGCTATTGATAAGATGAAGATAGGGGATGTCGTAAAAGAGGTGGGTTATCTCTATTTAACTAAAGTGATTATTGTTTTACGCTCTGAAGTTAAGAAAAATATACAAGGTGTGCGAAATTTAAAAGGACAACTTGAAGCAAGACGAACTATATGCTTATGTAATTACAGATAAAATAACACCTGATAGCATCGTCTATACTGATTAATGGCGTAGTTACAATTCTCTAGATATAGCGGGTTCTGCCATCATAAAATTTATCATTCTACGCACTTTGCAAATGGTCAAAATCATTTTTATGGAATCGAAAATTATTGGAATTAAAATCAAAGGTTAGTATGAAAATAATAATATACCGAAAAAGATTATTTCCCTTATTTTTGAAGGAAAGGGGGGCAAGATTTACTACGGAAGTCCAAAACCACTGTTGAGAATTTTGAGATCATGGACTGAAATGTAAAGCTCATCTAGTACGGCTCCGTTTTTATTATTAGATGATCAATATTATTTAAAAACAATTAATTACGCTAAATTAAAGCATCTATATTTATTTATGTTTGCAAGTTAAACAATTGATTGCTTAATTTGAAATAATTAGTATGATTAATTGTTTTAATGTAAGGTGTTTATATTTATAGAATTTTTCTGATTATTTAGCATTTTTGTTTTATATGATAAACAAAATGTTTAAGATGTAAAGAAAACAATAATCAATAATTTTAAACTTTAACGTCCAGTTTTTTTAAGTAATTATTGTTTTGTCAAAATCAAGCACAAAGGTTAAACGAAAATATAATCGAACTTATCTAAGGAAAGGTGATCATGCATTTATTCTCATTTCTATCTTCTTAACGAGAGTTAAATATCAAGGTTGGAATGATGGACAAATTAAAAAAGTATTGAAAGAAGCGACAAGTAAAGATTATGAATATTTATATTTTACTTTAAAAATGAGTTTAGATAAGGAAAATATTTAAGGTATATTGGAAATTCAGTTCAAAGGAACTGAATTTCCCTTTTAATTATTGAGATTTTAATGTTTTTATTTCATTTTCTAAGGCTTCAATTTTACGTTCTTTCTTTTAATCTTATTTAAATTTCCAGATTTTTGCTCTAGTTGTATTTCTGATTTAAGTTTCTGTATTTTAATTTCTTTTTCTTTGATTTTAGTGTCTGTTTTTTGCTTTAATGTCACATTATTGCAATGTATCTGATTTTCTTTTAGTGCTTTTTTAAGACCATTTATTTCGTATGTATTATTATGTTGTATTGCAATTTTTAATTTACTTTCGATTTCTTGTTGTTTTGATTCGCATGATTGGAAATTTTGAGCATTTGAAGTGTTAATTGATACGAAGATTATTGAGGCTGTGGCAATACATTTATAAAAATTCATTCAGGTTATTTCCTTTTTAGCGTTTGATTGTTTTTATTTTAGTTTGAAAAATATTTATTTATCAAGTTAGTTTGATAAATAAATTTGAATAATAAACTTGATAAATATGATTGATTTCATTTTATTTCTTTAAGTCATTATTAAAATTCAATAATTTGTCTTGTATTGGGTATTTTATTATTTTTGTTAAACTTATCACTCTTTTTCTTGTAGAGTTTTGAGTAAATTTATCTAATTGAATTTAATAAATAATTTTTTAAAATAATAAATTTATATTTAAATTTTTAAGAAAATTTGTTTTAAATGTATAAGTAATTTGTGTGAAATGTAAAAGAATTGTTTGTCGCTTAAAGATTATTATCCTCATAGTTTCATTTGGTTTTATTTATCATTTAAAGGTGTATTTATGAAATTAGTAAATCGTTTTCTAGCAATAGCAACTATGAGCATTATGGTTACAGGCGTTGCAAATGCTGCGCCTACAGTAACATTTCAAGGGGAAGTTACAGATCAAACTTGCCAAGCTTCAATCAATGGTGGAACCAATGGCGTGGTTTTACTACCTACGGTATCAGCAAATACGCTAACTTCTTCTGGTGCCACAGCAGGTTTGACACCTTTTACAATTAATGTCACTGGATGTACTGCACCTAGCTCAGATCTTGATATTAAAACAAAATTTTTAGGTCACTCAGTAACTACGAGTGGCAATTTAGGCAATGTAGCAACAGTTAATCCTGCTACTAATGTTGCGATTCAGTTGACTAAAGAAGCTGCTGGAACAACTTCAGTTGTTCTAAATGGGCCAACAGCTGTTGAAGGTCTGAAATTACTCAATGGTGCAACAAGTGCCAGCCATGATTTTGGTGCGCGTTATATTTCTGAAGCTGGTGGTGCAACACAAGGTGCTGTGACCTCAGTTGTTGAATACACCTTAAGCTATCAATAAGGTTTTATCTGATCTGCTACTTAAGTAGCAGATCAATCAATTTTTTGGTTGGAGTGGTAAAAATGAGTAGGTGGATCGTCAATATTATAAAAAGTCATATTTTTATTGGTGGCTTAACCATAATGTCCGCTGCCTTCTCAGGTGTAGTTCTTACAGGAACACGTGTAATTTTTCCTGATGGCCAAAATGAAAAAACGATTTACTTACAAAATAAAGATCAATATCCAAACCTTGTACAAATTTGGCTAGATGAAGGGGATGAAGATTCTACTCTTGAAAAAAGCAAAGCTCCCTTTGTTGTTAGTCCACAGATTTTTCGGATAAATCCAAATACTGGACAAACTGTACGCTTAATATTTACGGGTGAGGAAAATGTCTCAAAGGATGTTGAGTCACTGTTTTATTTGAATTTTTCTGAGTTTCCTGCGCTAAAAAAACAAGACAGCGATAGTAGCCGTTTAATGATTGTATTTAAGAATCGTGTCAAGGTTTTTTACCGTCCTAAAAATTTGAAAGGTTCTACAGCAGATGCTTATAAAAAAGTTCAATTTGCCTTGGAAAATGATGGAACAAAAAAACAATTAAACATTCAAAATTCGTCTGAATATTATGTGAATATTAAAGAATTAAGTTTAGTTGCTGGAAATAGCGAAATCGTGGTGAAAAAAATGACTTAATTGCTCCAAAAGCTAAAGTTAATTGGGTAATAAATAATAATACGCATAGTTTAAAAGATTCAAAAATTAAACTTACCCTTGTTAATGATTATGGTGCTTTAGTCGTCCACGAGATTCCTCTGAATAAATAATAAGCGAGTATAATATTATGTTTGCTGAATATTTTGGCCGTAGAAGCTTATTGTCTATATTTTTAGTAGGTTACTTGATTGGTGGTTATAATTCTGCCGATGCAAATGATCATGTTAATAACGATGGTGAATATATATTTGATCAAGCATTATTCCGTGGGCAATCTGATCATCAAATTAAGCTATTAGAACGTTTAAGTGAAAAAGAAGATATATTGCCAGGATTTTACAAAGTGGATGTTTTTGTTAACAAGCAAATTATTGAACGTATGGATTTAAAGTTTGTAGAAGACCAACAAAAAAATATTTCACCATGTTTTGATTTAGTTGCTATAGAAAAATTAGGAATTTCAGAGCAAATTTTGATAAATATTAAAAAACAGCAAGATCAATGTGTTCTCTTATCAAATTATATTCAATCCAGCTCAATAGATTTTAATTTTGAAAAGCTTCGACTTGATATTAGTATCCCTCAAAATGATATGCATAATATTCCACGGGGCTATGTTAATGCATCCCAATGGGATGCGGGTGAAAGTATTGGCTTTATCAATTATCTGGGTAATTATTATCATACTTCATATCAATTACAGGACCATTCGCAGACTCAATCTGCTGCATATGTATCATTAAATGGTGGTGTAAACATTGGAAAATGGCAATATCGTCAACAGTCTAATATTAATTATAGTCCAGAAATAGGGACAAAATGGACCAATATTCGTAGTTATATTTCTCGCCCTATAGAACCTATTCAAGGTGTACTGACTTTAGGGCAGACCTATAGTTCTGGAAAGTTTTTCTCAGGGTTAAGTTTTAATGGATTGAGCCTTAGTTCCGATGAAAGGATGTTACCTGATTCATTACGAGGCTATGCACCAACAATTCAAGGTATAGCTAAAACCAATGCAAATGTTTCTATATTGCAAAATGGAAAGGAGATTTATCAGACAACAGTAGCGCCAGGCGCGTTTAAAATTTCTGATTTATATCCTACAAATTTTAATGGTGATTTAATCGTTAAAGTTAGAGAAGCTGATGGAACGATTTCTCAGTTTAGTGTTCCATTTTCAGCTGTACCTGAGTCTCTACGTTTAGGTGCTTCACGTTATAACTTAGATGTAGGGAAAACTCGTGATATTGGAGAGGACACTTTTTTCTCTAATCTTACTTATCAACGAGGAATAAGTAATAGCGTCACTTTAAATTCAGGATTACGGCTAGCAGATGGTTATCAAGCTGGCCTCTTAGGCGGAACATATGCATCAAATATCGGTGCTTTTGGTGCTAACTTAACTTACTCTAGAGCAAATTTACCTGATGAAAATATAATAACAGGTTGGATGACTAACCTGACCTATAGTAAGACTTTTCAGCCTACCAACACGACAGTATCTTTAGCAGGCTATCGTTATTCAACTGAAGGATATAGAGATCTAGGCGATGTTATTGGGCTGAGGAATTCTTATAAACATGGTTATCGTTGGGAGTCATCGACTTACCAACAACGCTCCCGTTTTGAAATTACGCTGAACCAAAGCCTTGGTGATTACGGGATATTATTTTTATCAGGATCAGCACAAAACTACCGTGATGGTCGTGATAATGATGTACAGGCACAAATTGGATACGGCAAAGCATTTCAAAATGGTTTGACGCTCAATCTGGCTGTAATGCGACAACGTTATGCTTATGACAATATCATCAACAATAGATTTGATGAAATAGATTCAAAACTACTTGATAATCGTCAAGATACCTCAGTGAATCTTTCCTTGAGCTTTCCTTTAGGACGATACAAAAAAGCAAATTTACCGAATTTAGATTTAGCTTACTCACATGCTGAAAACGCTAAAGAGTTTTATCAAAGTACATTGTCTGGTTCTTTAACTCAGGATCAATCACTGAATTATGCAGTAGGCCTCAGCCATGATCGAAATATGCAAGTGACGACTTGGAATACAAATCTCAATAAACGTCTAGACAATAGTAATTTAGGTCTAAATGCTTCAATGAGTGATAACTACTGGCAAGTTTCAACTAATCTGCAAGGCGCATTAGCGGTGCATTCTGGAGGGATCACATTTGGTCCATACCTTGGTGAAACTTTTGCTTTAGTTGAAGCCAAAGGCGCTGAAGGTGCACGACTCTTCAATGGTCAAGGTACACGAATTAATCATCAAGGCTATGCACTTATTCCTGCAATTACACCTTATCGCTATAACAATATTTCATTAGAACCAAAAGGCATTTCTGATCGTGTTGAGATTGAAACAAATGATCAACGTATTGTTCCCTATGCTGGTGCAGCGGTAAAAGTAAAGTTTAAAACCAGAATGGGTTATCCATTACTCATCCAAGCAAAATTGGATGCTGATGAATTTGTTCCTTTAGGTGCTGATGTAATTGATTCGCAAAATAATGTGATTGGAATGGTGGGGCAAAGTGGTCAAATGTATGTTCGTACTCCAGCAAAGCAAGGGGTTCTAACTGTCAAATGGGGCGAAGAATCAGATCAGAAATGTGATGTTCATTATCAGTTGAATGATGAACTTCTTAAACAAACGATTATTCGTCTGGAAGAAACGTGTAAATCTGGAGAGTTGAAATGATCCGCATACAATTCAAAATATTAATTTTATTGGGATTCTTTTTATCTATCTTTGCCCATGCTAACTGTACAAAAGTGGGAAACTTTCTAGCAACTGATGGTACTACTGCACCTATTGTGTTTGGAAAAGTAAACTTAACAAGTTTATATTTACAACCTGTTGGGAGTTTAATGGGGAGTGCTGTTGTCCCTCCAACAAGTTATACCTATGGTGGAGCGAATGCCTCGACAGTATTTTGGGAGTGTGACCTTACAGATTTACCGAATATCCAATTCTTGGTAGCTACAAATGGTGATGATCGAGTAGGGGGCTATTGGGATTTGGGTGGACTGTATGATGGGCTTCCCAATGTATATGCAACTTACTATAAGTATGTTGGTATTAAACAAACAATGGATGGGGTGGTTTTAACTCGCTATTGGAAATCCTTGCCAGTCAAAAATTACCAAACTGTCGGAAGTAAAATACGAATTAGATTACAAGATATCCCATCGCTTTATGCAGAACTCTATAGAGTTAGCCGTTTAGCACCTCAATCTGGTTCAGGTAGCGCTTATTGTGGAACTGGTATAGACAATCAAATCACGGTGGGCTCATATACCTGTATACAGCCTAATGCATATATTCAATTAAAAGGACCGGGTTTAACCAGTGATAATGTTGGAGAAGATTCGAATACAAATTATAGATTTTGGGGGGTAAATAATGGGATAGGCTATGGAATGCGCACTGGAAACTCACTTGCGAATCAGCCAACTTGTGTTGCTCGAAATGCGACTCCTATTGTTTTTTTCAATACGATTAATACTCTAGCGCTTGGTGCAAATCAATCTGTACAAGAGAACTTTAATGTATCTATTGAATGTTCCAATCAAGTTACTTCAGGTACAGCAAGTAATCAGACTGCTATTGGTATACAGACTTCAAATGGTGCATTTGCAGCAGCACAACAATTAGGTTTAGTAAATGCCCAAAATGGTGTGACTGCTTTACTCTCAGATAATTATACTGATGCACAGTCAGCAAAAGGTGTAGGAATTTTCTTAAAAAACACAAATACTGGGACAGATATGAATTTTGTTGGTCAGCCAGGTTTAGCAGGTGGGGGTACTGCAGCTGGTTGGTATCCTGTACTAAGTGGAGCGCAAACAGGGGCATCAACAGAGTCAGGCTATACGCATTATCTACATAATTTTACCGCAATCTTAAAAAAACTACCTGGAACTGAACCAATTAAAGCTGGGAAAGTTAATTCCACAGCATATGTATTAGTTAAGGTACAGTAATGAAAATAACAAAATTTACACTATTATGTATTTGTTTGTTTTATTCATTTCTATGTCAAGCTGGGGTATTGGCTGCTAAAACACGGGTAGTTTTTAAGGACGGTGAGCATGAACAAAGTCTAATGTTAGCAAATACTAATGACTATCCTATTATTCTACAAACATGGGTTGATCAAGGAGAAGGGGATCCTGATATTAATAATATGCCGTTTCTAATATTACCACCTTTTGTAAAACTCGCATCAAATGACATTCACGGGCTTAGAATTTTATATAATGGCAAGGCTCTACCAAACGATAGAGAAACTGTTTTTTGGTTAAATCTATATGAAATACCAATGATTAAGCGCCATAGCGATCAAGCTGCGTATATGAATTTAGCAATGAATACTCAGCTTAAATTATTTTATCGTCCTAAACAGATCGCAAAAATGTTGCCTGAAATGATTGTAGAAAAAATACATTTCAAAATCGTTGAACAAGATAAAAAAAATTATATCGAGTGTGAAAATCCCACGCCTTATCATGCTTCATTGATCAACTTAAAAATTGAAAGTTCTTCTCAAAAAATATATATACAATCAGAAATGGACATGATGTGCTACCCGTATTCAACTAAACGTTATGAAATAGCTGGTGAACTTAATAAAAATGATAATTTATATAAACTTAGCTTTAATTTTCTTGATGATGATGGTAATGCAATTCACTTTCAGAAAAATCTGAACCCATTTAGCTAATGATATAGAACCTTGGTATAGTTCTATATGTTCTAATAAAATCTGATGCTTAGCGATTAATCTTTTTTAGATGTACAGGGGAAATTAAAGATGAAGCGTATTTATAGTTTGAAGTCTGTGACGAGCGGTTTAATTGATTTGTTAGAGCTTTTTGTTTTAAAAAAAAATTTAAATGTCGCTAAAATTTCAAACAATTTGCATGAATACAAACGAATTCCATTTACTGAATGGTTAGCAATGTTGAAAGCAATTGAAGAAAAATATAATAGACCATCTCTAGGATTAGAAATTGCTAGATATGTAAAACCTTCACATTTAGGTATTTTAGGATACATCGGCTTATCATGTGAAAGCTTATATGATGCACTGCCTTTTTTTATTAAATATCAAAGGCTCTGTTATGACTTTATGCAAATGGAAGTTTCTATTGAAGATGAAAGCCTTGTTGTTTCATGGGAGTTTGATGCAAACTTTAAAGCGGGTAAGTTAGCGGATGAGACAATGATTGCTATATTTTTAATATTGTAAACATCATTGTAGCGCCCAATGTTGTGAAGTTGAACAAAGTGGAGTTTGTATTCCGATCGACCCAAAAATCCACGTACTTATGAAAAATATTTTGATTGTAATATTGAGTTTTCAAAAAATAGAACAAGGATGTTTTTTGCGAAAAGTAATTTAGAGTTGCCAATAAATAAGGCTGATCCTGTTTTAAAAATATTTTAAATAGGCAAGCAGACATTTTGTTGACGGAGCTACCAGAGGTGAATTCATTTGATGAGTTGGTGCAACAAAATATTATCAAAGCTATTCATCAAGGTAATATCAATATTGAATATGTTTCCAAAAAGTAGGTCTTCCTACGAGAATTTTTCAATACAAATTACAAAAACAAGGTTATACATTTAAGCAACGTCTTAACCAAGTTAGAAAAGGACTGGCATTACAATACCTTGAGGACAGGTCATTGAACATTAATGAGATATCAGCTTTGCTCGCTTATAATGAACAAAGTTCTTTCAACCGAGCATTTAAAACTTGGTTTGGTATGAGTCCAATACAATGGAGAAAAGATTTTAATAAAGATGCTATTTGAAATTGGTAAAGTTAAAGAATTATATTCGTTTTGTTAAATTCACTAAGTTTTATTAGAAATGGCCCAGAAATTACTTCTGTTAAATTTACATGTACTCGCTCAAACCTGATCTGACAGTTACCCTTTTTTTAGTGTGTCTGTCAGGTTAAATTTGAGCTAGATTCTTTTCAGCCCAAATTCGCTTCCCTTCAAGTAATGTTTCTAGTGGTGTGTGACCACTGCACATTTTTCTCCTGATATGTTCGTTCAGTATTATAGAATTTTGCCAAACGTCTAGAGCAGCTTGTAATTCCGCTAAAGTACTATATAGCTTCTTCCTAAATGTAATTTGATAAAACTCTTGCAAGATCGTCTTTATGGAAACGCTCGCATATTCCATTCGTTTGTGGGAATGCTGGTTTTGTTTTTGTGTGATCAATATCATTGATGGCTAAACATAGCTCATAATTATGTTGTTCAACCTTACCGCAATATCCAATACCCTATCTGTCAGGATACGCAGCATTGGTAGATCATGTGACTGATAAAATGGTATACAGGATCATTTAAAAAGATCTGCTGCTGTAATCGGTATTTTCGTTGTATAGAGCTTGCGAACGACTTTGCTGTAGGTGTCGATGAAAGTTTGTTGAAAGATTCGACCAACACCTTTGAGATTGCCAATGTAAAAGATATCTTGTGCTCTAAGATATCCTGGATGGTGTGTTTCTTTCATGTTTGCCTTTGGCTTGTGTATACGATCACGTTTTGGAACAAAGCTATTGAGAGATTTCATCGATTTATCAAGGCTTGGCAGTAGAAGATGAATGGCTTGTATGATAGGTTTTAGATACGGGTTTGTTGATCTGTGAATGATATTGCTGAACAAGGCCATACGGACTGGTTTTACAACAAAGTTCAATAAAAAAGGTTGATTAGGCTTTGAATGAGCAAGGTGTAGGGTACCTAGATTAGGTGTTATTACTGGTTTATCTATTTTTGCCACGCAACTTTAATGAAGCAAAACTGTTTTAAGTGCTGAGAAATAAAATGATGAAGGTATTAAAACAAAGCTCTGTAAGCATAAGCTCTGAAACAAAAAGCCAGTTTGAATCTATTTTATCAGCACATTTACCTGAATCGAAATTAGTTGATCAGTTTCAAAGACACAAAAGAAAACTAAGAATTTCGTTGACTGATCGATGTAATTTTAAATGCAGTTATTGTATGCCTGATCATCCGACCTGGTTAGCTAAACAGGATATTTTAAGTTTTGAAGAACTTTATAGATTTTGCGAAGTGATGATTAAGCTTGGCATCACTCAAATTCGCTTAACGGGTGGCGAGCCGTTGATGCGAAAAGGGCTGGTTAATTTTATTTATACGCTCAATACGTTAAGACCCTTAGGTTTACAACGTGTCTCAATGACGACGAATGCTTATTATTTAGAAAAATATGCAGTTGAGCTAAAACAAGCTGGGCTTGATGATCTAAATATAAGTTTAGACAGTGTTGATCCAGACACTTTTTTAAAATGACTCAAAAAACCCTTAACACCCGTATTAAAAGGAATTGAGGCGGCAAAAGCTGCAAATATCCCAATTAAACTCAACTGTGTTTTGGTCTATGGAGAGAATCATCAGGAAATATTGCCATTAACTGAGTGGGCTTATCAGAAATGACTTTGAACTACGATTTATTGAATACATGCCATTGGATCAACCTGAGCATTGGAAGCGTGAGAAAGTCGTGGTTGAGGATGACATTATCAATATACTTTCGCCATATTTTCGCATCGATAAATTAGAGCGAAATAATGACCCAGCCACAATATATACACTCAATCAACGTTTTAAACTGGGTATTATTTCCACCATCAGCAAGCCTTTTTGTCAAAGTTGTGATCGTTTGCGTTTAACCGCGACGGGTGAGTTATTTACATGTTTGTTTGCCAATACAGGTATTTCTGTTCGACATTTATTGGATAAAGCTCAGGGAAAACAATTGATAGCAACAATTTTGGGTACGGTTTGGCAAAAAAAGGCAGGCTATATTGCTTACCAAGCTGCACCCATTCGTAAGATTAGTATGCATTCTATTGGCGGTTGATTTTATACATAGAGATAGAATTGTATATGCTTTTTTTATTTGAAATGAATCGTTTATTGTGAAGCTGTATATTATTTAAATTGACAGGGGTTTTTATGAAAAATGTAGGCATGAAGCCTGAGAGTTATCGTATTGCTACTGCAAGTTCAGAGTTATTCGCGCCTCCGCATTGTTTACAATTATTAGCAGAGGGTAATACTGAAAAAGGCGATGCACTAAAAACAGCACGAATTGCGGGGATTCTTGCAGCCAAACGTACCGATGAGCTTATTCCGCTTTGTCATCCTTTACCTATTTATCGAGCTGATGTCGATTTTGAAATACTAGCAGATCGCGTCAAGATTACGGCAACCGTAGAAACGATTGCACCAACTGGTGTGGAAATGGAGGCTTTAACTGCCGCAAGTCTGGCTGCGCTCACGATTTATGACATGTTGAAACCGCATTGTGAACCAGATGAACTGATGATTGGTCAGTGCAAACTTGAATTGAAAAAGGGCGGGAAATCGCACTATAAGCGCCATCTTCGACAAGCTGTATCAGCGGCAGTCATTGTGTTATCAGATAGTGTTGCTTCTGGCAAAAAACCTTGATACTGCGGGACGTTCTGTGGTTGAAACCTTAACTGAGGCTGGATTTGATCCAATTCACTATCAAATCATCGCTGATGAGCCTTTGCAACTAAAACAATTGATTTCAGAATTGGTGCAATCTTATGGATGCATCATTACGGTGGGTGGGACAGGCATAGGTAAGCGCGATATTACTGTCGATACGATTGAACCATTATTGGAAAGAGAGCTGAATGGCCTGATGGAAGCAGCTCGTGCTTTTGGTCAAAGACGGACACCTTATGCTGCAATGTCTCGTGGTGTTGCTGGTTTTATTGACCGTTCACTGGTCATTACGTTACCAGGAAGCCGTGGTGGTGCTTCTGAATCTATGGCAGCGATTTTACCCGCCTTGGTGCATATCTTTGATGTATGTCGAGACTTACCACACCCAGGAGGTTATGAATGAGTTGTTCTGGTCAAGGATTAATAGGTTTAGATCAAGCATTGGCAGCTTATTCTACGGTTGAACCACGAGCGGTTCAGACTCTGCCACTGGTAGAAGCACATCAACATTATCTGGCACAAGATGTTCTGTCTGAGATTGCATTACCTCTATTTACCCAGAGTGCAGTAGATGGCTATGCCTTAAAAAGTGAAGATATTCTTGCTGGTATTTCCGTGTTTGAATTGGTTGGAGAAATACGCGCAGGTATTGAAGAATATATCCAGATCGAGTCTGGACAATGTGTTCGAATTTTTACAGGCGGTAAATTACCAGATTCGGCTGATACAGTTGCCAGACAAGAAATAGTATCTAAACTAGATAGCCGAATCAGCTTAAATCAAGCGCTTAACAAAGGGACGGATATTCGTTATCAAGGCGAAGAATTATCCATTGGGACAATATTGGCAAAGCAGGGCCAATATCTAAAAAGTGGCTTAGTTGCATCACTAAGTATGGCAGGGGTAAAAGAGGTCAGTGTTTTTAACCATCCTCGTATTGCTGTATTGATTACAGGGGATGAAGTCAGCAAAAGCCTTGATAATAGCGCTCAGGTTTTTTGATGCGAATTCGCCAATGGTTTTGACATGGTTGAAGGAAAGAGGTTTTTACTCGATCCATTTAGAACATGTGATAGATGATGAAACTGTCTTGAAAAAGGCTTTAGCAAATGCCTTAGATCATTACGATTTAGTTATCACGACTGGTGGGGTTTCAGTTGGAGATTATGATTTGATTCGTCCTGTTTCTCTTGCATTAGGGGCAAATGAAATTTTTTGGCAAGTTGCTCAGAAACCAGGCAAACCGATTTATTTTGCTGAATATAAAAAACCAAACCAGTCTTCCTATTTATTAGGGTTGCCGGGGAATCCAGCAGCAGTATTTGTTTGTTTAGAAATCCATGTGTTCACTTTGCTTAAAGCAATGCAAGGTTTAAAAGAAGCCAAACCAGAATGGGAGAAGGCAAGCTTAAGCGAAGCTGTAAAGGGTGATAGTCGAGAACAACTGTTGCGTATGAAATTGAATGTTGATGAGCAAGGGCAACTTAGTGTTTCAAAACTCAAAAAACAGCAATCGCATATGCTAAGTAATTTAAGTGAAGCGAATGTCATTGGTCGAATTCCAGTGTTTAACAATGCTGAAAATTGCCCCAAATTCATTGAGTTCATTCGTCTTTAGTATTTTGAGTCTGATACGCTTGGGTAACAATAAAATGTCTCAATATCCAAATACTGACTTAGTCATTTTAGCTGGTGGTCAAGCTAGACGGATGCAAGGTAAAAACAAACTTTTGCAGCAGTTTGATCATGAAATGCAACTGCTTAAAATCTACAATCAATTTTGTGATGAGGTTGCGAAAATTTGGGTGAATAGTCATCAGGACTGTATTGTTTATCAGGAGATCATCGCTGAAATAGCCTGTTTTTCAGATGATCAGGCGGGATTTTTAGGGCCATTAATGGGAATGAAAAGCGCATGGGCACATGTAACTACAGATTATATTCTGTTCATTCCCTGCGATATTACTTTTATCCCTAAAGATGTCTTATCAAAAATGCATCAAGCTTTATTGGAGGCAGAAAATTCTCAAGCTGTATTTATCTCTATAAACGAACAAAACCTTTACCCCTTTTGTTTGTTGAAAAGAGACAGCTTAGCTACGCTCGAAAAGCATTTGGCTAATGAACAATTAAGTATTCGAAAATGCTTTGATGATTTGAATCCAAAGGTCGTTAAATATGAAAACCCTATAAGTTTTCATAGCATTAATTCAGAACAGGAGTTAAGACTATACCGTGAAGAATTACACATATTCAGTCGTTCAAATTCAATTTAGTTCACCCTAAATACTCATTGTGGCGCTATGCTTAAGTAAAGGTGTTAAATGGCAGAGATTCAAATTAAGATTGAAACTTATGGTGCAATTGAAAGACTGTTACCTAAAGATTTAAATTTTTCTTGTGTTGAAAATAGTATGGTCTCAGAAATTTTGCAGCAAATTTCTGATCAATATCCTGATTGCGCTAGTCTTTTAGAGAAGTGTGCATGTGCGATTGGTGAAGAAATTATTCCCCGTCGACATCGATTAACAAACCATTGTACATTGGTTTTATTATCCCCTGTAGCAGGAGGCTAACATGACAAATGGATCTCGGATTAAGGAAACGGATCTGAGTTTAGATGATTTTAAAACCATTGATCATTTTCCTGAATGTGGTGGTATTGGAATTTTTATTGGAACGGTTCGAAATCACCATGAAGGTCGCAGTGTTAAGGCATTAAAAATATACTGCTTATACGCCCATTGCTGAAAAAATGATTCGTGTAATTGAGCAAGAAATACAAAACAAATATGCAGTATCATATATTCAGGTTATTCATAGAATTGGCGCTCTAGATATCGGAGGCAAAGCAATCATCGCAGTGGCTTATGCGCCGCATCGAAGAGAAGCTTTTATGGCGTGTGAAGAGGCTGTAGAACGTGTAAAACATGAAGTTCCAGTATGGAAAGAAGAGTTTTACTCAGATGGTTCCAGTGAATATGTTGCTGGCTGTTGTATCCGGAAAGATGATGATGTTGCACATAAACATCTTCATTTGAATTCACATTCTCATTAAGTCGTTGTAAATTAAGCAGCTTAAGTTATAAGAATGATTATTATGAAAAGTTACCATGTAAAGTAAATGAATTTTTTCTTGAGCTGATTTTTTAATCAGATAAGCCATTAAAGAGGGCACTCAAATGAACGATTTAGAAAAAAATAAACCTGAAACAGAAGGTCAAGAACGCCATATTCAGGAGAATACCAATTTCGCGCGTATCGAACCCTATACGCACCCAGCTGGTGGTTGGGGCGCTTTGTTGAGTGTTGCTAGAAATTTAAAAAGGCAAGAAGTCTTTGCCAAAGGCTCAATTACATTAATGAATATTAACCAGCCGACAGGTTTTGACTGTCCTGGTTGTGCATGGCCTGAGAAAAAAGAATACGCACGCATTTAACTTTTGTGAAAATGGTGCAAAAGCTGTTGCATTCGAAGCAACCAGTAAACGAGTTACTCCAGAATTTTTTGCGCATCACACGGTGAGTTGGTTAGCTGAGCAAAACGATTTTTACCTCGAAGATTTGGGGCGACTCACAGATCCAATACGTTATGACGTGGCTACAGATAAGTATGTCCCAATTTCTTGGGATGATGCATTTAAGCTTATCGCTCAACATCTTCAAGCTTTGGATCATCCAGATCAGGCAGCATTTTATACGTCTGGTCGGGCAAGCAATGAAGCGGCTTTCTTGTACCAGTTATTTGTCAGAAGTTATGGAACAAATAACTTCCCTGATTGTTCAAATATGTGTCATGAAACCACCAGTATTGGTTTGAAGGATTCAATTGGGCTTGGCAAGGGGACCGTTACTTTAGATGATTTTGATCAAGCGGATACCGTATTTAGCTTTGGGCATAATCCTGGAACCAACCACCCTCGAATGTTAGGAACTTTACGTGAAGTATCGCGTAGAGGTGGAAATATTATTGCGATTAATCCAATCAAAGAACGTGGGTTAGAGCGTTTTCAGGATCCTCAAGCAGCAATTGAGATGATGACGAATGGCAGTACGCCCATTAGTCGCTTTTATTTTCAGCCGAAAATTGGCGGAGATTATGCACTTTTGTTGGGTATGATGAAGCATCTTCATGAATGGGATAAACAGGCAATACTTGCAGGTAAAACGGGGGTATTTGATCGGCAGTATATTGCTGAGAATACTGTTGGCTTTGATGA
Organism: Euborellia annulipes; assembly: GCA_023213315.1. NCBI lineage: Eukaryota > Metazoa > Arthropoda > Insecta > Dermaptera > Anisolabididae > Euborellia > Euborellia annulipes. The sequence continues at coordinate 21,133 of JAKCPI010018049.1, read as the reverse complement.
AATGCTAAAAGAAGTTGACCGAACAGAATGGCGTGATATTTATCAGTATTCAGGCCTCTCTTCGGAAAACTTAGAATCAATTGCTAAAATGTTTTGCTGAGTCTGAGCGTTCGATTTTTTGTTGGGGGATGGGCATAACACAACATAGACACGGTACTGCGAATGTTCATATGTTGGCTAATTTACTTTTGGCGAAAGGACAGATTGGTCGTCCGGGAGCAGGCCTATGTCCAGTTCGTGGGCACAGTAATGTGCAGGGTGATCGGACCATGGGGATCAACGAATTACCAAGTGAAAAAATGTTGGATGATATTGATCGTGTGTTCAACATTAAATCGCCACGTAAACATGGCTATGGTGTGGTAGAAACGATTAAAGCCATGTATGAGGGCGCTGTTAAAGTCTTTATTGCTTTAGGCGGGAATTTTGCAGTTGCGACACCTGACACCCCATATACTCAAGAAGCGCTAAAACGCTGCTCACTTGTTGTAAATATCGCAACAAAACTCAATCGTAGCCATCTCGTGTGTGGTAAAGACGCCTTGGTTCTTCCATGTCTGGGTCGTACCGAACTGGATAAGCAACTGAAAGGAAATCAGGCGATCTCAGTTGAAGATTCAATGAGTAATGTTCATTTGTCCGCTGGGCGGAATGAACCTGCATCAAAGAACTTGCTTTCAGAACCTGATATTGTTGCAACGAATGGCTGAAGCGACGTTACCTGACTCTAAAATTAAATGGCGTTGGTATGTTGAGGACTATGATCGTATACGTGATTCTATTGAAGAGGTTTTTGAGGAATTTAAAGATTTCAATGGACGAGCCTCATCAACCGGGTGGTTTCCATCTGATTCATCCTGCCAATGTTAAAGTTTGGAATACCCCCGTGGGTAAAGCACAATTCCTCATTACGCCATTAAGCCAAGTCTATAATGATCAAGAAAATCAATTTTCTGCCCAGTATACGAAAAGCAAAGTCTACACTTTAATGACGATTCGTTCGCATGATCAGTACAATACGACCTTATACGGCCTAGATGACCGCTATAGAGGTGTGTTTGGCCAGCGCCGTGTATTATTTATAAATCAACAAGATATTGATGAAGCTGGTTTTGTTGCTGATCAATGGGTTGATATTGAAAGTGTATTCTCTGATGGGGTGAAAAGAGTCGTGAAAAGTTTCCGAATCGTTCCCTATAACATTCCATCAGGAAGTCTGGCCGCCTATTATCCTGAAACCAATCCACTGGTTGCGCTTTCAAGTCATGATCAATTTGCCAAGATTCCAGCTTCAAAAAGTGTTCCTGTTATTTTACATGCTGGAGATGCACCTGAGCACTTCAATTTATTTACTGAAGTCGATCCTGAGAATGCAGAAAAAAGGTTGAGATTTAATTATTTACTGGTTTATTGCAGGAAACGTGAAATTGGATAGTAACCTATGGTTGCTATCCTGAATTGTAAGGAAAGCTCAAGTTGGAACCACAATTTTCAGGTTATGCGTCAGTTCAAATTACACGATTTGATCAAGATAAAACAGATGTTCAGTTTGATCAGGTTGTTCAAGAATATCCTATCGCATTGGTTTATAACGGTATATCTCATGCTGTGATGATGGCTACACCAACTGATATCGCTGAATTCGCAAAAGGATTTAGCCTTTCTGAAGGAATAATTGCAAGTTTAAAAGAACTTTACTCGCTTGATATTATTCACAACAATTTTGGTATACAGGTTGAGATGAAAATTTCATCAAAAGCTTTATGGCATTAAAACAACACCGCAGAATGCTGATTGGTAGAACAGGATGTGGTTTATGTGGTATAGAAAGTCTTCAACAACTTCAATTTTCATTACCAAAAATTAGTTCTACAATTCAATCAGAATGGTTAAGAGAAATTCCTAACGCAATCAAACAATTAAAAAACCAGCAAAAGATTACCGCTGTGACTGGCGGAGCTCATGCTGCTGCTTGGGTTGTGGAGGGGATCATTCATGCTATTTTTGAAGATGTTGGACGACATAATGCGCTAGATAAATTACTGGGCCATATCTCAGCAGAGAACTTTGATTTGTCAAAAGGATTTGTGGTGATGACCAGTCGAGCAAGTTATGAACTGATTAGAAAATGTGTTGTATTAAATATCGCATTACTAGCAACAATTTCTGCGCCTACCAGTCTGGCAATAGAGATGGCACAAGCTTCAGGTCTCACATTGGCAAGCTTTTGTCGGGGTGACGGTTTCGTCCTTTATAGTCAGTAATGCTTAGCGATCAATTTTTTGTTATTCAAAGGAAGATGTCGATGAAAAAATTTTTATTTAGTTTAAGTTTGCTTGCCATGGGTCATGCTTATGCAGAAGATACAATCACAGTTTATGCTGCAGCCAGTTTAACCAATGTTCTAGCAGAACTAGATCAAAAATATGAAAAGAAAAATAATATAAAAATTAAAACATCTTATGCAGGTTCATCGACACTGGCAAAACAGATTGAAGCAGGGGCACCAGCCAATTTGTTTATCTCTGCCGATGAGCAGTGGATGAATTATTTACAAGATAAAAAATTGATTGATCCTAAAAATAGAAAGAATCTTACTTGGTAATCGTTTGGTATTGATTAGCCCGAAAAATCAAAACATACAATTCAAAATGACCCCGTCATTTGACCCAACTACTGCATTTAAAGGCAAGCTTTGTACAGGCGATACCAAAAGTGTTCCTGTTGGAAAGTATGCGAAGCAAGCTTTGACCTCATTGCAGTGGTGGGAAAAAATTCAGCCGCGTTTAGTTCAAGCAGAAGATGTTCGCGTTGCACTGAATTTTGTGGCACGTGGGGAATGTAATGTGGGGATTGTTTATTTAACTGATGCTGCAATTAGTCCAGACGTTAAGGTTATCGCTGAGTTTCCGTTAAACACGCATACACCGATTGTTTACCCAATGGGGATGGTAAAACCGACCCCTGAAACTGTTAAGTTTTATCAATATTTACAAAGCAATGAAGCTAAAACCATATTTAAGAAATATGGTTTTAGCGTTCTCAATTAGAAATCGGTTATGTTTGATGTACTGTCACCAGCAGAAATTGAAGTCTTAAAACTCTCTTGTAAAGTTGCTGGTTTTTGTCTGATTTTTAGCTTGATTCCAGCCATTACCGTTGGCTGGATTTTGGCACGTAAAGATTTTTTCGGAAAATCATTATTTGAAACATTGATTTTTTTACCTTTGGTGTTACCGCCAGTTGTGCCAGGTTTTTTACTTTTACAAGTTTTTGGTAATCGAGGCTTCTTAGGGAAATATTTAACGGAGTTCGGCCTAGATTTTGCATTTAATTGGAAAGGTGCAGTCTTGGCTTCGGCAGTGATGGGATTTCCATTATTGGTCCAATCGATTCGTCTGGCGATTGAACTTGTTGATCAAAAGCTAGAAATGGCTGCAAAAACTTTGGGTGCATCTGCATTTTCAACTTTTATGCATGTGACCTTGCCTTTAGCGAGTAGCGGTATTTTAATTGGTGCAATCTTATGTTTCTGTCGTAGTTTAGGAGAGTTTGGCGCAACTATTACCTTTGTGGGGAATGTTGAGGGTGAAACCAGAACTCTACCCCTTGCGATGTATAGTTTGATGCAACAGCCTGATATGAATCATGCATTGCAACGTCTGATTATGATTTCATTGACTGTGGCATTTTTGGCATTATGGTTTGCACAGTGGTTTCACCGCTATCAAAAGAAAAAACAGAGTTAACGTAATGCATTTCGATTTTAAAATAACCCTGAAATTTAATAAATTTAATTTAAATCAGCAATTTAAGTCTGATGAAAGTGTTGTGGGATTATTTGGACATTCTGGTTCAGGTAAAACCAGCATTTTAAATGCGATAGCTGGCTTACGTACGCCACAACAAGGCTGGATCAAAGTGAACCGAGATACTTGGTTTGATCATGAAACAAAAATAAATATCCCCACTCAAAAACGCCGTGTGGGGTTAGTCTTTCAAGATGCCCAATTATTCCCACATAAAAATGTTATGGGAAATTTAAAGTTTGGATATAACCGAATTGATGTTGAGCGACGTCAATTTGAGTTGGACTATATCATTGAATTATTAAAGCTGAGCCATCTGCTTGATCGGATGCCAATACACCTCTCTGGTGGCGAAAAACAACGCGTGGCATTGGGGCGTGCGATTTTATATTCGCCGAATATTCTGCTATTAGATGAACCTTTATCCGCATTGGATGCAGAGCATAAAGCTGAAATTATTCCATTCTTTCAACAAATAAAGAATGAGATTAAAATTCCTATGTTATATGTGACTCATGATATAGAGGAAGTCAAACTGTTAACAGATACCATTTGGCACTTATCATGATTGTCGTAACATAACTCCTGATCTCCATTTATTTAGACTTCCTTATCAAGGATAATAGCCAATTATTTAAAAATAATTTTGAGTATTATGATTTTTATATTCGACGATAAATTATAAATAAAGCAATATTGGAAATAATGCTGAATCTTCTCGAATATTGCTATAAGTTGCGATTTATTAGAGCCAATAATATCCATAATTATTTGTTATGTTTGAAATTATCTGGTTTCTAGATTTCTAATAGCATGCTAAAGAAAATAATTTTTTACGTTGTAGTCAGACTTTTAAACGCTGGAGAACTTTTGCAAGGGTACTTATTGGGGGAATACTTTCATACCCAAATAGTATATGAGTTCTCAATTTAATTTGTTATAAAGAATGATACAAAATTGATTTTATAAATTGTTTATGGATGAACAGAGCTTAATATTTTAAGTAAAGGAATTGGCACGTAATTTGCCCCTTAACAAGTATTGAGCGTTAGCTAGGTGAAAAGAATATGTTATCACTAAGCCAAGAGATGGATCTAAATCACTATTCCCGTCAGGCAGAATTTGCACACAGTTTAATGTCCTCAATATGTGGGGAGCATCACTTAGATACATGCGGTCGAAATGTCTTGGATTTTCATTATGAAGGGATTCGATTACCCCACAAGCGTATGGCGATCGGTAAGATCAGCTATGGTGCAAATGTACTCATTAACACGTCTAATTTAAGGGCATATAGTATTAGCTTGCCGATTCAAGGTAAGCAGACTTTAGCAATCAATGGCACCAATTACATTTCCAGTGCGGATAAAGGCCTAATTTTATCTAATGCAGATTTACAAGATTTAGCAATTGATAAAGATTGTAAAAAATATCAAGTGGTTATTCCTGAAAAAAGTATGCAGAACGTGCTAGGCGAATTACTACGTCAATCTGTTGAAGAGCCCGTGGTTTTCAATCCTGAAATGAGTTTGAAGATTGATCAGGGTATCGGGATGTGGTGGCAAAATATTGATCATTTTTTGTTGCTGCGATCTCAATACAAAAGTATGCAGGGCTTACAACTTTGGTCAGAGGATTATGAAAATTTTCTGATTAAAGCTTTATTACTCTCGCAAGAAAATAATTATTCAAGCTTGTTAAGATCCTTATCTGATCAACAAGCGCCAGAATACTGCTACGTAAGGTATGCGACTATATTCAGAAGTATGCCCACGAGGAGATTCGTGCAGAAGATTTGCTAAGATTAGCTGGCGTATCAAAGTCTAAATTATATGCTGAATTTCAGCAGTACTATGGAACAAGTCCTTTGACTTTTTTACGTAGATATCGTTTACAACAAGTCTATAAGACCTTAAGTACCTCTATGGACAAAAATATTTCCATTTCAAAATTAGCTTTTGATTGGGGATTTAATCACTTGGGCCGTTTTTCGCATGAATATCGTGAAGAATTTGGAGAGAATCCAAGTGAAACCAAGAATCGAGTAAAAATATGATGCATAATCCATCGACAATTAAATTTACTCGTGCTGTTTGAGCTAGAGAGATGTGGAAATAAAATGAGAGTTTAAACACTTTATCTGAAGATATTTATTTACATTATAATGACTTAAATACTTGGGAAATTAATATTAAAAATGAAAACTTTGAAATCAATATTTTAAATCATGGCGTTATACTTTCATTGCTACCTTTTTTAGAGGTCGGCAGAGAAAAAATTATAGAAAAGATTGGAGACTTACAAAAAATGGTTAGTATTTCCTGAAATTAAGTTAATTGAAGCTGGTTTCTCTAATTGGGTCAGAATATTGGGTGGATCTTCATTAACTTGGCTTAAAGAAAGCAATCCAAAAATTTTGAATTTTTTTTCTGAATATTTGAATCAAGTATTTTCAAATAAAGTTAGATATAGTCAAAAAGTAAGACATAAAGCGAAAAAGAATATTAAAAATGATTAACCATAAGAATTTCTAAATTTTTATCAAATTTCCCTCTATATTGATTAAATCATGATCTAACAAATTAACAACAACCTATACTCGCCATCCTTTTCAACGGGCGCTCGATGAACGCAAGGTAAAACCTGTTGTGTTGGATGATCTACCGCTAAGCGCCAAAGCTGTCCTGAGCCTAAATTTACAGGTTCTGAGTTGGGTTTCGGCTGGTAATGCAGATCAAAAAAATACTCTTGCAGAAAGGTTTCAAATTCCGTTTCAAGACCGTCATGTAATGCTTTAAGCTTTTCCCTGATTTCTGGGATCAAAATTTTTTGTTCCACTTGATCATTGGAGATGATGTCACTGGCAGCGCCATGATAGGTACATAAAAAGGTATCTGTTTCAATGGGCGAACGATCAACATGATACGAATATACATCTGTAGAAATGAAATCCAGATCTTGATCCCGTTCATAATGTTTAAGTAAATTCAGTGAAGGCGAAGCGCCGAAATCAGTTAATAGTTGTATATCGCTTAAGATGATATCCCTTGCCAGAATGCCTTTTCTGAAAGTTGTAGTGCTAAAAGATCTTCAGTGGAAACTTCGGTAATATTTTCTTTTAATTCAAGTTTAGACACAATTTCTTTAAAATCACCCAGCAAATCTCTGTTCCAACAAATGGCATTTATCTCGCCTTGAAATGTCGTATTTACAAGTTCAGAAAAAGTCGTTACTACACGAACTTGATTGTTGTCAGAAAATGCAGGGTGCATATTAGAATTTAATAAATCAGAAACCATGTCTAATATATTCACTCAGCTTGGTAGAATCAGCTTTATAGAAGTTGGGACGAATAACACAGAAGCGTGCATTACATGTAGCGTTAGACATAGCTTACTGAACAACAGGGGGGTATTGTTGCAATGTATTGCTAAGTGAGATGGACTTTAACAATGGCTTTTATTGAGAACTTTTGCAAAATTGCAGATTTACTTATTTAACTATGGCTTACTGATGTGGTGAGCAAAATCTTGTTTAAGATAATGTTGTTCAGAATAGTCGGTGCCAACATATTTATAAAAAGTGACAATCGGCTTCTATCATAAGTCCTTATTAAAACCATAATTCAACATACAAAGCCCTCTCATCCTCGCCTCAGCCCAAAGGTAATTTCAATATCAAAATGATTCGCTCAATATGCTCATTTTTGATCTATGAAAGATCTAACAATTTCTAAAAATAAATTTTATGCAATGAATTTTCCATCTTTCACAGTATTCCGCACTGATTGGATAATCCTCGCAGATTTTGGACAGACGTTAAATGCCTTTCACAGACATGATAACGCTAACGGTTAGGTCTGGAGTGGATGAAATGTCAGGTCAATATATTGAAGTAAAAACACAAACAGGGGAAGTCATTTTGCTGGGTATTTGGCAATTGCAGAGGGCGGAAAAGGGCCTGGAATTGTACTGTGTCAGGAAATTTTGGTGTGAATGCAGCAATGCGTATCAAGGCTGATTTCTTGGCTGAGGAAGGCTATACCGTATTGGTTCCAGATTTATTCTGGCGGACTGCACCCTCGCATTGAACTGGGTTATACCGAGCAAGATTTTCAAAAAGCCTTCGAGCTTTATCAACACTATGATGAAGATCAAGGTGTCGAAGATATTCAAGATAGCTTGAATTTTCTCAAAACTTTAGAGAGTTGCGATGCCAGTGCAGGCTTAGGTGTCGTGGGATATTGTCTGGGTGGAAAACTGGCGTATCTGGCAGGTTGTCGTATTCCTGAAGTGGCCTGTGCAGTGGGGTATTACGGGGTAGGAATCGAGAAGACACTCGATGAACTTGAAAATGCCCAAGGGCGAGTAGTTTTACATATTGCTGAATTAGACAAGTTTACACCGCCAGAGGCACGCCAAAAAGATTCTGGATGCTGCCGCCCAATATAGCAATGTTCAGGCTTATGTCTATGAGGGTGTAGATCATGCCTTTGCCCGACCAAACAGCGAACATTATCACAAACCCTCCGCACGTTTTGCTCATGAACGCAGTATTACCGCACTGCATCAAAGTATCGGACCAGTTTATGATTTGGTTGCACTTTGGGAAGCGCATATCCGTTATGAATTTGATACACGCGATGTACCTGCCACTATGGCAACCATGGTGGCGCAACCCTATGTCAATCATATTCCAACATTGACAGGTGGTGTGGGATATAGCCAACTTGCCCGCTTCTATCAATATCACTTCGTTCATCAAAATCCTAAAAGATATGAAGATCACGTCGATCTCACGCACTGTTGGTTCAACACAGGTGGTGGATGAATTCATTATGAGTTTTACCCATGACAGTGAAATTGACTGGTTACTGCCAGGTGTCGCGCCAACAGGAAAGTATGTTGAGATTCCTATGCTGGGTGTGATTCAGTTCCGTGGCCCAAAACTCTGCCATGAACATATCTACTGGGATCAGGCATCCGTTCTGGTTCAAATTGGATTACTCAATCCTAAAGGGCTACCTGTTGCTGGTGTAGAAACTGCTCAAAAACTACTGGATGAAGATTTGCCATCCAATACCCTCATGCCGTCTTGGTCAAGCAGCGAAGCGCAAATCGTTTTAACTATTAGGAGTGGAATATGGATATTCAATTGAATCAGAAAATCGCTGTGGTCAGTGGCGGCGCAACCCTGATTGGTCAGGCCGTAGTTCAAGCATTGGTCGATGCAGGTGCAAAAGTCATTATTCTGGATATTGACCAACAAGGACAGCAAGTGGCGGATGCCATGCACGGGCAGGCGCAATTTATTCAAACTGATTTAAGCAGTGATGTGGCGATTGTAAACGCAGTGAAAACAATTCACGACAGCTTTGGCAAAGTTGATTATTTGGTCAATCTGGCCTGTACCTATCTGGATGATGGCTTTAAATCCTCACGTGAAGACTGGTTACAAGCATTGAATATTAATCTGCTTTCAGCCGTCGAACTGACCCGTGCGTTTTATGAGGATTTAAAAACCAAGCATGGTGCGATTGTCAATTTCACCTCGATCTCCGCCAAATTTGCACAAACAGGACGTTGGCTTTATCCCGTTTCAAAAGCAGCGATGCGACAACTCACCCAGTCCATGGCGATGGATTTTGCAGCAGATGGGGTGCGGGTTAATTCCGGTATCACCTGGTTGGACATGGTCACGGGTGATAGCCGATGTCAGTGGCAATAACCGAAGCAAAGCTGATGCCGTAGCAGCTGACTATCACTTGCTGGGACGTCTAGGTCATCCCGAAGAGGTGGCCAATGTGGTGCTGTTTTTACTCTCGCCAGCCGCAAGTTTTGTGACAGGCGCAGATTATGCCGTCGATGGTGGTTACTCCGTCATGGGGCCTGAAGGGAATCAACCTGCTATTCCACGTTTAGCCGATGAAGCGTGATAGCAAATCAAACATTTTAAAACACTCAATGAATTAAAAAATATGGGAGAACCATGATGCGTCGTATCGCTATAGTAGGAGCGGGTCAATCTGGATTGCAGCTCGGTTTAGGATTATTAGACACAGGTTATGAGGTGACGATTGTCACCAACCGTACTGGTGATGAAATTCGTCAGGGCAAGGTCATGTCGAGTCAGTGTATGTTTCACACGGCCTTGCAAACAGAGCGTGATGTTGGACTTAATTTTTGGGAAGAGCAATGTCCAGCGGTTGAAGGGATTGGATTTACACTGGTCAACCCAGAAACAAAACAGCCTGCCTTTGCATGGAGTGCAAGATTGGAGCGTTACGCACAATCGGTAGATCAGCGCGTCAAGATGCCGTACTGGATGGAAATGTTTGAGCGTCGGGGTGGTCAGTTGATTATTCAAGATGTTGGAATAGATGAACTGGAACAGCTCACTGCTGAATATGAGCTGGTCTTACTGGCCGCAGGTAAGGGGAGAGTGGTTAAACAGTTCGAGCGTGATGAAGCACGTAGTTGTTTTGATAAGCCACAACGCGCGCTTGCTTTGACCTATGTGACAGGTATGAAGCAAATGTCGCCGTATTCTCGTGTGACTTTTAACGTGATTCCAGAAGTGGGTGAATATTTCTGTTTTCCTGCGCTTACAGTTACAGGTGCTTGTGAAATTATGGTGTTTGAAGGCATTCCCGGTGGGCCGATGGATTGCTGGCAAGATGCAAAAACACCAGAACAGCATTTGCAAATGAGTAAAGATATTTTAAACAAATATGTGCCTTGGGAAGCAGCACGTTGTGAAAATATTGAATTAACCGACGCTGGTGGCTATCTGTCTGGACGTTTTCCACCGGGAGTACGTAAACCGATATTAACCCTACCATCTGGTCGTAAAGTTTTTGGTATGGCCGATGCATTAGTGGTGAACGACCCAATCACTGGGCAAGGTTCAAACAATGCCGCCAAGTGTAGCAAAATTTATTTCGATGCCATTTTAGCGCATGACAATCAAACATTTACAGATGAATGGATGCAACAGACATTTGAACGTTATTGGGCATATGCCGAGAAAGTCGTGGCTTGGACCAACAGTTTATTGTTGCCACCACAACCGCACATGATTGAGCTTTTGGCGGCGGCTGAGCAGAACCATGCCATTGCTTCGAGTATTGCCAATAATTTTGATAATCCACGCAATTTTGCCCCATGGTGGTTTGATCCAGAACAGGCGCAACGTTTTATCGAATCGAAAAGCTGTCAAAAAGTGGCTTAACAGGGAAGCAAAGTCAAAGGTGAATGTTATGAATATCAACACATCGCAGGAACTGGATTTAAAACCGATTGATACGGAAAATCCAAGAGAAATCCGCAACCTGTTAGGGCAGTTTGCTACAGGGGTTACGGTGATTACAACCCGTGGACGAGATGGACGAAAAATTGGGATGACAGCCAACTCGTTTTCTTCACTATCACTCGATCCTCCGCTGATTTTATGGAGTTTGTCAAAGACTGCACCAAGTTTATTGGATTTTACTGAGGCCGAATATTTTGCGATTCATATGCTGGCACAAGAACATCACTCACTTTCAGGGCATTTTTGCCCGTGGTTCAGAGGATAAGTTTGCCAACATTGCACATCGTGAGTGTGAGCGCGGTTTACCGTTACTAGAAGATGTATTGGCAACATTGGTATGTAAAAACGTAAATCAATATGAAGGGGGGATCATCTGATTTTTATTGGTCAGATTGAACATTATCAACATCGTATTGGTGAGCCTTTGGTGTTTCATGCGGGCAAGTATCGTATTGCTGCAGCGCATCCAGAACTGAGTATTTAACAGCAACAATCACGATCAATTTTGATCGTGATTTTTTTCGGGGATCGAAAATGAAAAATAATGTGATCAAAAGAGGTTTTCTTGCTGGAACAGTGGTCTTAACAGCGGTTGCAGCACAGGCGTATGACTTGCCGACAGTGAATCTGGGCATGACCAGTTTTCTGGATGGTGGGCTGCCTGCTGGGCCGGGGTGGTATTCTCAAACGTATCTGCAAAATTATGATTCGAACAAGTTAAAAGACAATCAAGCTCATCGGTTAGCTTTACCCAAGACCGACTTAAATTATCAAGTCATTGTTGAACAAGTTAGTTATCTGTCCGATGTGCGTGTAGGTGAACACGCATCGTTAGGATTGAATGTGCTGATTCCATTTGTCAGTAAAATGGATATGGATGATGGTTTAAATAATGCCGCGATTAAAGCCCAAGGGGGTTTTGGTGATCTGATGATTGGGCCATTCATCCAGTTTGACCCAGTCATGGGCAAAGATGGGCCCAAATTCGTACAACGTTTTGAATTTCAGGTCAATTTACCGACAGGGAAATATGATCAGAATAAAAATATTAATCCGGGCAATAATGCCGTCTCATTTGATCCATACTGGGCAGCAACTTATTGGTTTAATCCAAAGTGGACGGTTTCTACACGTCTGCACTATTTGTACAATTTTAAAAATGATGATCCAAATTATAGCTTCGGTCTTGCAGATGATATTCAGGCAGGGCAAGCGATCCATGCCAATTTTGCAACAGACTATGCGCTTACACCACAATTACGCTTAGGGATCAATGGTTACTGGCTCAAGCAAATGACTGACACGGAAGTAGAGGGTGAAAAATTAACAGGCACACGTGAACAAGTGTGGGCGATTGGACCGGGGGCGATGTACAGCTTTTCTAAACATGATCATATCGTGACAAATGCCTATTTTGAACAAGATGCAAAAAATCGTCCTGAAGGAACTCGTTTGCAATTACGTTATATTCATCACTTCTGATTTGAAACGCTATGGCAACATCCTGACAGATATACTTGACCTATTTAGATACGTCTAAATAGGTTTTTTAATTTTTTATAATGAATAAAATCTCTTTAACTAAATCTCATCGGTTGCTTAAGAATATGGCTTAAACCTAAGATCTTGCTGTTCAAGGGTGCTACGGCGTGTACAAGAGGGTAATTCACCATAACGACGTTTATATTCCTGAGAAAAACGCCCAAGATGACTAAAGCCCCATTTAAACGCGACATCTGTGACTGAGACATGCTCATTTTGTAGGAGTTCCATATGCGCTTGTTCAAAACGCAACTCTTTTAAGTATGACATTGGAGTGGTGTTTAAAAAGCTTTTAAATCCTGCAAATAATGTACGTACGCTTACGCCTGCCTGTTCAGCCAATTGTTCAATGGTTAAATTTGCGTGTAGATTTTCACGTATATAGGCTTCAGTACGTTTGACAAAATAAGGTGAAATGGCTTTTTCTCTGTACTGATCGATTTGATGCAATAAGCTGTTGGCTTGGCCGTAAATCAGGGCATTAAATAGACTGGATTCAAACTGCTTAAATGCCATTGGGTGATGCAAAGGATGCTGTTCACAAGCAAGCGCATCCATCAATGTACGCATCAATTGGAAAAAATAAGCACCGCCTTGGGTAGAAAGATCAAGCTTGGGTTCAAAAATAGGAGGGTGCTGCTGTGCGTCTGGAAGATGCTGGCGGCAGTGCTGTAAAAGGTCATCTTTATCAATTTTGAGAATCAGCTGCGGGGAGTTGGCATGCCAGCGCATTTTTAGCGATTGTTCGGGTGAAATTAGAGGAGGCAACTTGCGGATAAGAAATAAATTTTTGTTGATTCATTTCAATTTCTGCATATCCCTGTGTTGGGATTTGAATCAGATAAAATTTTTTCTAAATGGTCAGGTTCAATATAGACATCGGCACTGTATTCAAGACGACTGATGGATAATCGTCCTGCTTTAAGATGGTGCATGGATGAGTGAAAATCGTTTTGTTGTTGTACGATTTTTAATAGATGCGGTTTGAAGATTTGCCCAACACTTTTGCAGGTTTCGCCCAAGTCTTGATGCTGAAAGACTAAGTTTTGCGATGAAAAAATGGGGCATTGTTGTAAATGACGTCCATTGAATTCCATAGTAGGATCGACCTGACTCATAAATATTCCTTTTGGCTGGCTTGTTTATTACAGCTAATCTTTATGTCACATGATGACCTGATTAAAACTGCACTAAACAATACTTAAAACTTTAAGTGGCTGGCAGTGATATAAAGAGTTAAGCAAAAAATAGACCAAGTAAAATACCTCGATACAACATATTTTTAGTCTAGTTTGGCGTGATCAAATCAAAAAAAAAACGTCATGGTATTTTTAAAAAATAAAGGATAGCGTTGATCATGCTTTGTACTCTTTATATGATCCTATTCCTTAAGATCTATCTCTATGTATAGCAAATCTGACTAAAATGATCAATTTATTTTTGGTTGTTTTTATTGGTTTAACTTATTGAATAATATAATCATATTAAAAATTCTTGTATTATTTTAAATATCAGGATATCACAAACTGAAATAATCAGGCCACGTAGAAAAAATATCCAAATTCAATCAATAAATCATCCTATGATTTCGCTATTTAATAAGTTTTGTTGCTCAATTAAGATTTGAATCATCTTGAGCTTAATCCTGCTGTGAGTTGGTGTCATATCTTAAGATATGACACGCATTTTGTTGTTAAAACTAAGTTCTTACCGTATTGCTCTGTAAGAATTTCTCACTGTAAATAGAACAATCTTCGATAGACTGCTCATCTAGCCAAGATTTGACGGCTTCGATCATCGGTGGCGGGCCACATAAGTACATATCGAAGCGTTGTTGTTGAAGTTGTTGTTTATCCAGATGTTGATGGATATAGCCTGATTTTCCTTGCCATAGTTCTGAGGCGCTTGAAATGATCGGATAATAACTAAAGTCTTTGATCTTTTCTGCATAGGCGATCAAACGCTTTTGTTCACATAGATCGGCTTCGTATTGACACCATAATAGAGTTGCACTGAGGGTTGATTTTGTTGGATCGGCAATATTATCGAGCATACCTAAAAAAGCCGATAAACCTGTACCACCTGCAATAAAGATCAGAGGGCGTTCAGCTTCACGTAGATAAAAACTACCTAAAGGCGCTTCCATCATCAGGCTTTGTCCAATCTGACAACGTTCTCTGAGATAATTACTCATTACACCATCTGGCAGCAGACGAATTAAAAACTGAAGTTGATTGTTGGCATTGGGACGATTGGCAAATGAATAAGAACGCCAATCGTCAGTCTCTGGAATTTGTAAACGTGCATATTGACCTGGTAAAAAATTCAGTTCCTTGTCAAAACTACTGGCATCCAGATGCAAGATCGCGGTGGTTTCTGAAACCAATTCAACAGCAGTAACCATCGTGGTGATTTTTAAAGCCTCACCCGCATTACAGATTTCGGAACTATGATCGAAATAAAAAGCGGCATTAGAGCTTAACCCGTGTCTGGCAAGCCAGCATTTTACGTTCAGCCAAATCACGTTCGCTTAATGCATCCTCATCAACATATTCTTGTTCATAAATACCCGTTTCACATTTCCCCTGACAGGTTCCACAAACACCTTCACGGCAATCGAGCGGGAGGTGGATTCCTTGACGAACCGCTGCGTCCAACAGCAATTCGTCTTCCTGTACTGCGATAAAAAATGTTCTACCATTGGCAAAGTTGAGTGCAACAGAATGACTCATTGTATTTCTCCTTAGACGTGATAGAAATCGAGAACCGAATCTATCTTGTCATTAAGCAATACGCTGTGTTGACGACGAATACGGAAACTATCTTCAGTTGGACGGAGCAAATAAGTGGCATGACCATAAAAGCATCCTTCAAGGCCCTGACGATTATAAAGCGTGCGCCAACTTACCTTTGCCTCAACCAAACCATCTTCTTGAGTCTTTACTTGTACATTGTGAATATTATGTTGAGTGCGCGGTAAAGGCGTTGCAGAAGCTGCTTTTCCAGTACGGATACGGAACACACGATCTTCAAGTCCTGAACGATCGGGGTAATAAATATAGGACAAGCCTTGATTGGGATCTTGAACGTAGTGATGGTCATCAATCCATTGCGGGATATGATATTCACTATCTTCATCATAGAGTTCGAGGTAAGCATCCCAATCATAGCGATCACACAGTTCCGCCTTTTTATAAAGGAATTGAGACACTGCAAAATGAAGTTCTAGAGACATGGTTACACCTCATCCGTAACAGATTGATTTAAAAAGTGACTTCTTGCATCTTAAGTGCTTTTTTATTGAGTCCATTGAGGAGCAGGCGTTGCCAGTGACCATGCTGGTTGACATATAGCCCTTCATGAGTAAATTCACGCCCTGTGATCACGGGTTCAATACCAAGATCTTGTGAATTTTGTGATGGGCCATAATTCCATTGATGATAACCGCGTGAGATATCACTCCAGCGTTCTAAACGGCCCCTGAAAGCCTTTTTGTTGTTCGCGGAATTCCACCAGATCATCTGGTGTACCCAATCCTGATACATTGAAAAAGTCTTCAAACTGACGAATACGGTTACGACGTGCCTCCGCTGATTCACCTTTGACACCAATACATTGGCTGATGACTTCAGTTTTATTCCATGCCACAGGACGGACAATACGCAGTTGTGAACTGATCTGATCCATAAAGAACAGGCTTGGATAAAGGTTGAGGTTACGTAAACGGTGCATGGCCCATTTAGCGCGCTTTTCCCCAAACCTTTCCAGCAGATAAGGCATCACCACATCATAACCAGGACGTACCGCTGGATTTGGCATATCACTAAACAGCACACTATGTCCATTTTTAAAGCTAAACCAACCATCATCCGTTTCGGCATCACCCGCACCTAATTTACTATAATCAAGTGTGTCAAGTTCACTGCCATTGGCTGCGTTAACTTGCTGGCGATGTTGAACGGTGGAAACATAGTTATAATGCACGGTACTAACGTGATAGCCATCCAGACCATTTTCATTTTGTAGTTTCCAGTTGCCTGCAAAAGTATAAGCAGATTTACCTTGTAATACTTCAAGCTCACCCGTTGGTGATTGATCAACCATCAAGTCAAGAAACACTTTAGTATCACCTAAAAAGTCTTCCAGTGAATCTGTAGCCTGAGTATCCAGACTGACAAAAACAAATCCACGATAGCTGGCAATACGGCCTTGTTTTAAACCACGGCTAGATTTATCAAAATCTTCACAATATTCATTTGGCGCTTTGACCTTAACCAAACGCCCATCCGACTTATAACACCAAGCATGAAACGGGCAGGTGAATACAGACTGATTGCCTTTGGCCACACGGGTCAAGGTTGCACCACGATGCTCACAGGCATTGACCATGGCATGTAGTTCGCCTTTACCATCACGGCTGATAATGATCGGTTGTCGGCCAATCTGTACTGTAATGAAATCATTGTTATTGGCAATTTCACTTTCATGGCAAGCGTAAATCCAGACCTTTTCAAAAATGAGTTCCATTTCGAGATCAAATAGTTCTGGTTCGGTAAACATATCGCGAGCAATTCGATAAACACCATCATTTGGTCGAAAATCGATACAGCTGTGTACAAAATTTTGCCATTCGGCGAGGTTACGTGCAGTCATGGGCTCTTCCTCTATCCAATCAGTCCTTTGTTTGATTGAACCGCGATTTAAAGAAGGGCTCTATCCAGATTTTCCATGTGTTTATCCACTTTATGCAGATTAAATGCTTGGATACATTTTTGTGGAGGAGATTGCGATAGGATTTTTCAATCTGTTTTATACATAACAAGATGCATACTTTTGAAATAAATAGGGTCTGTTAACAATTCGTCTATGTTTGCGACTATGTGTGTTTTTTAGGCGATACTAGGCACGAAATACGAAATTTAGTCATTCTAAATGAGTAGTTCGTAACGACGTAGCGGCAAAAAACACGCTAGTCTCCGAAGGGGTGTGGCTAAAATTATCTCAGCCTTCGTTATGAAACTCGAAAATAGTCTCGCTATTCTCTTCATTTCATGCCTTGTCTGCTCAATTTTTGCCTACAACGCAAGCCATTTATAAATTCAACAGACCTCATATTTTTGAATTGAACTTCGCCGTAATTTTGTTTTTTAAGTAAAATTTTAATGATGGGGATGAAAACAGACAAAGTGTTTGCCAAAAACGGGGGACTAAGCTTTAAGTCGCAACTCAATCATTTATATTCTAAATTGATATCTTATTGAACTTAAAGCGTTGCATTGGAAAATGAAGTTATTATGACTTACAGCTATTTAAGGTAAAAAAGTCTCCTGTAAGTAACTCCATAGCATTTTTCCTTGAATTTCTTCAATCAGCGCACAAGAACGTCGAACTACAAAATTTTCTTAAAACTAATCATTTGATTTCCTCCACAAGGGACTAAATTAATTTTACATTTCAATTAAACTAAAAATTTATTATTTAGAATCTTTTATTGATAAAAATTATCTTAAAGAATTCATTAAAGAACTAATAAAAATATATTTTTAATAATTTAATAATCTTCGTCAATTTTAATTATGTTTAAAGCATCTGAATGTTTAAATCCATTCTCGTTCTTGGGCCATAGCACAGTGGTAGAGTCTCCCCCTCTTGTGCTAAGGGTTTAAATAATATCCCGTGGGCTAATTAGGATAGCATAATGACATGCGCCTTGAATTCTAATTCGAAAGAGAAAATAGATTAAATTGTATCATCTGTCAAAGTTCCTCCGCATAAATCTGTTCATATTTTTAATTTCATATTTATTTGCCATTATCGATATTATAAAATTATAGTTAACAAATGTTTTGTATGTTTAGTCAAATCCGAATTGAGGTATTGAATATTAATATCTTATTTAAATGAATAGATCTCGAAAATTATCTAAATAAAATGGTGTCGGAGTTATCAAAAGAAATTTCAATTACTCGATTTTCTTTTTTACAGAATTTAACTCTTTAAAGATATTGCTTCCTCCTTAGCTAATTATTCAACAAGGGATGATTTTAAGGGTGTATGGCCTTTTTAAGTCTTTTAAAAATAATTTAAATTTAATATTTAATATCTAACGTGTTACACGGAGTAAAATTTCCCAATTTAGTCACGTTTTCAGTTCATATTAGAAAATACTTGCAGCGTGATCATTTATCGTTCATATAATTAAAATTATACTTAAAAGATTTGAGCTTAAAGAGCCCGGGAAAAAAATTGAAATTGAAATTTTAATCATGAAAATTATTTTTTATTAGGATTTTAAGATCTAAGGGCCCGGGCCCCCCTGCCCTCCTCTGCCTATACAGTCCAGGTTGTGAGAAAGCTGAGGGATGCTAGTCGATTTATATAATAGAAATCTTTGTCTAAAATTTTATCTTTTTACTTTCTTTACGCAATAGATCAACAACTTGAAAATTTACAAACGTGAAAGAGATAAACTTTTTTTTTTGATAGACAGCTTATAAGGGGTGCGAGAGTAAAGTTAGGAGTATAATTTAACTATATCAGATAATCAAACAAATATTGCCTCCTCCTTTGAAATTTATCAATAAAGAATCCTTTTTAATGTGGTTTGAATAAAATATTCCTATATACTGTAGTTAAAAAGAATATTTGGAAAAAGGATTAAGGGATAAATAAAACAATTATTTGATAAAATATTCTTTATTGTAAAATATGGCAATAAGCGTACAAGAAGATAAAAAATAATATTAATAAATAAATATTTTTATCAACACCAGAAATATTTTTATTTTGTTTCAGAAGAAGGAGCTTTTAGGAAAAAAATCCAATCCATTTGAGTCATCCTTATGATCAAAGAAACAGCACACACTTAATTTTTTTTTTTAATTGTGAACTGCGATGATATTGCGATGATATTAGTGAGAATAAAACGTCACACACACCACATCTCGCTCTTAAAAGGTATTTATTATTTGCATATTTCACTTTCATAAAGGGTTAACATTTTATTTTTATATTTTTTCATAATTCTCTTTCTCCTTGTTAACACATATACCATATACACACACACACACACAAACAAACATACGAATCATATTTAGTAAGAAAGAAAGTAATATTAATTTTTATTATCTTTTACAGAGGTGGTTGTTGCTAGAGGTCGACTTCTCACTTCATCATCTCCCTTGTCGTTTGAGCATCAACGTCTCAGGGCTCTCTCTCTCTCTGCACTGGGTAAGTCCTGACAATCAAATTTTCACAATTGCATTTTCCAGGGAAAGGTCATTCTTTCTTTTTTAAAATCCCGGGTATAAAAACCCCCCTCATTTTATATTTTATTATCATTTAAATCTACAAAAGTCTCCCTCTCTCTCTTTTTTGATTCGGGTTCCACCAGTTAGTTTTTTTGAATGGGTGGGTTGCTTTTTTACTTTCTCTTACCTATATGATTATGTTAATTCATGTATATGTTTATTCATGGTGGCTACAGACCTGGAAAACCTTAAAAACCTGGAATTATCTGAGAATTTAATGGGACCGGGAATTTTCATGGAAATATCAGGAAATTTTGAAAAGTATCAGGGAAATTTATTATAACTTTTTACTCAAATAATTATATCTGACACTTAGAAAAAAATAATTTCTTTTAAATTTCTATATTATCGTGCCTTCTAAAGCTATGTCAAATTAGTTATTAAATTGTTTTTGCTATGTGACTCTTTTATCGACACTAAAAAAATCTAGTAGGCCTTTTGTCCAAACAAATTTCATGACTCAAGAAATTCGTTGGAACAAATTTTTTTATCATTAAATTTCATTAAAAAAGAACATCAATTTTTTACTTTCTCTTACCTATATATGTTAATGTATAGAGATGAAGTATTGGATTCATGTCAAAAATTCGATTTCGAGATTTTGATGGATATACACTTTTTGAGGTCCCCTGAATCCAAAAAAGTGGTTTTCGCGACATGGTCTGTCTGTCTGTCTGTATGTGTCTGTGAACAAAAAATCTTAAGAACGAAAAGAGCTAGGAGCTTGAAATTTTTTATTTAAGTTAGGCACACCCCTGGCACTTGACACGAATCTTTTGAACAAAATCGGCCAAAAAGTTCTAGCACCTTACTGATACACTTTTTGAACATGCTACTTGACTATAAAGGCTACATTAAATCTAAATATATTTTTTAAACCGAGTGAGAGCACTCGGCGGGAAATCGTTTTTACATGAAGTAAATAAAATTAATTTCAAGCAATTTAACGATTTCTTGAGACAAGGTTATATTGTATCAAGAAAATGTTCCCAGAAAAGTATTTTTTTTTCTCAGTCTCAGATATCAGTGATTGATTAAAAATTTACTCGTCTCATCATCTACATGACCATACAGTAAAAAGAAGTTTCATTATTCAATCACTGATTGAAATAATAAATTTGTTACTTCTCCTTTTGAACTACCAGCTATAAGTAAAGTTGA
>JAKCPI010018048.1:0-22860 GCA_023213315.1 Euborellia annulipes | reverse complement strand
AGGTAGCATTCCGATCTCGGCAGCGGCTGCCCAGCAAAGGGACTGCCCGGCAGCGATCAGCTGGGCCGCGTCGCACCGTCGCAATGGGATTTCCCGCTGAATTAGCCCCCGGACACTTGCGACCCAGCAGCGCCGCCGGGGCGCAGGCCGCCCGGAGCCAGCAGCTGCCCAGCTGCCCTGAGAGCAGTCCCGGCAGCGCTGCTCGCTTCAAATTGCTAAGATTGCGACATTTACCGTAGAAAATGATAAGTTTTATTGATTTAATTTCTAAAAATCCAGCGCTGTACGATTTTCTCCCCTAACTAAAATTTTAAAAGGATATTGTTGTTTCGGGAAAAATATATGGGAGTACATGAATCAATAATGAATCAATTTCATTCTTCTTTGATGAAAGTAATAGCAACATTATTTTCGTCTTCCTCTTCTTCGTCTTCAATCAGTCTCTTCACGAGTTCTCCTTTCGTTCATTAAATTTCCACATATTAAGTATATTAAAGGCGTATGCGCTAAATATCTTCAGTTTGCTCTGTTTGAAGCAGTTTGCGGTTTCGTGTTCGTTGCTCGTCCAATCTTTCATTGAAATTATTTATTTTGACGAACCTTTGCCGCTATGATCCAAAGAAAAGCTACTGAACATTTAGTTAATTTTTTTTTTTTTAATGAAATCCGATTCTTTTTCAATATTTGTATTATAATTTTTCATTTATTGATAATAATATTATTAAAATCTTCTACTTAAAAACTATTTATATAAATTATAGCATATATTAAGGAAATAATAAATACATACATAATCAACCTCATCTGGTCTCTAAAATATGATAACTATGAAGATAATATTAAAAACATTATTTTAATAATGATTTAGAGAATCCTTCATATTTGCTAAGGTTTGGTTACCGCCGGGAGCAGTGGTCGCAGCTAACTGAATGCTTCTGGCAGCGCCGCACAGCAGTCGCTGCCGGGCAGTGCTGCCGGGCAGTCGCTGCCGCGGCCACCGTCGAGATCGAATGCCACTCTTAGTTGTTATAAAAAAGTGCCTTAATATAAAAAAAATAGTGGCACTAAAAAAATATTTGTTCATGTTGATCAAATAAATTAATTTATTGAATGTTTAATATTAAAATGTGTATTTTATCTTCAAATAAAAAAAGTGGACAAAATCAAGCAGCTATTAGTAGGATATTATAAAAATTTTAGCTCAGCCCAATTAAAGTATATTACTTCATTTTATACGCTTAAATTATATAATACTTTAAGAACCATTGTGGCTTATCACCGTGTAAAAAAAGAGGTTTTCGAAATTTTCGTAATTTTGCTCAAATTTTCTATTTTTAATTAGCCATTGTGGTTCTGAACCCCCTTCCCCCCCCCCCCCCCCCCTGTTCTGGCTTTATATGTAACTATCAATATTTCTTCTTATTTATTATTCACTATTATTAAGTAAGCGCAAAATAATTTTATTATTATAATGGTTGTTTTTTATTAAAAAAAAAAAAACAACAAAAAAAAATTAGTATTTTTTTATATAATTTATATAATAAATAAATTTCATTCAATTTAACACCTTCAAGTTTCGGTCCCAGGTCTAGGCCATCCATAGAGCCGACTGCCACTAGCCAAAGTGTGTAATTTTAACAGTGGCAACACTTGATTATCTACTCACCACAAATGTAAATAGAAATTTTATTTCTTGCACACTTGGATTATTTACATTCAGTTCTTGTCATGGCCTAGATATGGGGCCAAAACGTCAGCCGTGAGGGCGTTAAATAAAATAAAATTGCCTGCACAAGTTATTTTTTCTGACCAAGCCAACAGCCCCAATTATTGGTCAATGTCATTTATTATTAATAAAAAACTTTTTGAGTGTATTTTAAATAGAACCTCGTAATTTGCTGAAAACAGAGGAAGAACAGAGCAATGTTTATATTCGGCCCAATAGTTAGTTACGGCTCTGAATCGATTTTGGGATTTGGATAAGATAATAAGTAACACTAGTGGTCCCGGAGAGTATTTTGGACAGAAAAAAATAATAATATTATGAATTGGTGTGGGTATGCTGGCTCGATGATTGGTAAGGGGAAGAAAAATTACAGAACTGTGATTTTAACAAATTTATTAATCCTTATATTTCGAATAACATATTCTGAAAAATAATCCTAACGCCAACTGATCTATAAATATATATTTATATTTAGAGAGAGAAAGTATTGAATTCATGTCAAAAATTCGATGTCGAGATTTTGATGGATATACAAGTTTTGAGGTCCCCTGAAACCAAAAAGTGGTTTTCGCGACATGGTCTGTCTGCGTGTCTGTGAACAAAATATCTCAAGAACGAAAAGAGCTAGGAAGTTGAAATTTTATATTTAAGTTAGGCACCCCCATGGGACGTGACACGGAGTTTTTTGAACGAAATCGACCAAAGAGTACTAGTACGTACTTAACTGATGCACTTTTTCAGTTTTTTCGATTTTCTCAAAATTCTCTCCAACGATTTGTTTAAAATTCAAAAATCAATTATTTTTTTAGGTGCTCTTTAAAATGTATATTCTCATTTTGCCATTGAAAACTTCTGAAGACCACTTTACTCTTGTACTTCATAGGAAAGATAGGAGAAATGGTTGCCATGGTAACAAAATATAAATATTTTCCCATACTATGTTAGAAATTTTACATCTTTAAATTTGTTGGAAACTAAATATAAGCTTATGTCAACACAAAAAATCTGGTGTGAAAGCACAGAACACAACTTTCTCTTGCCGAAGGGGTAAGGATTAAAAAACTCATTTAAATTACCATTTTGTAATTCTTCTTTCCCTTGCCAATCGTCAAGCATCCCATGTTTATTATTATTGACATCACTCAGTAACTCAGAAGATCATATAAATTAGGCCTATTTATTTATTAATTTAAATCCGTAACTTAAATATAATAAATCATTATTAACCCCAGTTCCTTCCCCTCCTGAATGCGCCACTGCCTCTCCGCCTCTCTTAAACCAAAAATTTCGACCCCCCCCCCCCCCTCTTAACAAAATCCTGGGACCAATGTTTGATAATTAAATTTTTTAATCCAATTCATAAGAGCAGCTTAAATAAAATAATTTTAAAAAACTAAAATGATATTATTCGAGATTTTAATGTTGCGATAGAATATTGAGAATCCGCTACCGTGTCATGACTTAACTTTAAATTATTTATTTTAACAAGAGTGTGAGTGTTTATTATTGGCGAGAACAAACGCCCACTAGCCCCCGAGAATCGAACCCGGGATCTATATCTATGATGCCGTTAAAGTCCAAATAGAGGTATTTTGAATACTAATATCTTATTGCAATACTGTATAGATCTCGAAAAATATTTAATTATTTATTTTAGTTTACTATTAATATATACATTTATATTAGGGTGATGCTTAAAAGACCAAAAATATTTATTTCTTATTTTTGCTGTAGTTCACCTAGCCAAAATGGCTACCTAATGTTCTATCTAATGAGAGAAACAAAAATTTTTTTTTTTTTTTTCAATGTTAAAATAAACCGTATTATTATAAACTTTAAATGCTGGTTGCGACCCCTAAATTCCTTTTAAATACAGCCAAATTTTTTTCTCGAGCATTTTACATGTGGGAGATTCAAAATTTTAAACACTTCATTTTTAAGCATCACCCTAATATATATATATATATTTATTTTATTATCCTACCATGTCATGTAATTTTTTTTTTTTGTATAAATATATAATTAATATATTTGTTATGTTAGAGAATCAGATGTAATTTTTTTATTATTCAAATGTGAGTTAAATATTTAATTTATAGTCTAATATATTTGTTGTGCTCGAATAAAATAAATATAACAATATTCAAGTTTTTTTATTTCCATATGAGAGAATAACAAAGACAGGTACTAAATTGAGGACCAATACACAGTAGCTTAGCCAGGAATTCTGTTGGGGGACAGGGGTGGACCAAAAGTTTGAGGTAGAGAAACTTTTTTTAGATATATAAGAATTATAAATAAATAAAATAAAAGTGACAAAAAAGTTGATATTTTAAGGCTGAGGAGATCTAATCAGGATTCGCAGGAGCTTTGCAGCCAGGAGATTAAATAAAAAATCTTTTATTTAATTTTTATTCGCCGACGTGTGTTAAAAAAAAAAAAGATTTTGGGGGGTCACGACCCCCTTTTGACCCCCCCCTCCTCTGGGACCGCCCTTAATTGGCGTGATCTGCGTAAAGATCCTTGCTACTTCAAACGTAATTTTGAACTGACTATCAATAATGGAGTAGTCAGCCAAGGAAAGAATAAAAAACAATTTTTTCTATCGACGTTTAGAGTGCCAATCACACTCTTCTTCGGGACAGTCTAATGCCAATTTTTACGGATAATAGTAAAATGAGTATCGTTTGACACCAAGGGCGGATCCAGAGGTGTTTCTCGGGGGGGGGGGGGTAATCTTGTGTGACTCGTCGCACAGCACACTATTTTTTTTTAATTTCAGTAATTTAAAAGCGCATTCTGCATTTGTTTGCCAGAATATAAATACACATCAAATTTTTAAGTATTAATTTAAAAAATTTTACATTAAAAATAAATTTTTTTGCGAAAAAAAGGTATTTTTTCGAATCTCGGGGGGGGGGGGGTAATTACCCCCTTTACCCCCCTTGTATCCGCCCTTGTTTGACATCAATAAACTGAACTTAAATTAACATTAACAATTTAAGATTTGTTCATTTTTTGATTTAACCAATGATTTAATAATATTAAAACAGGCTAAGGGAAACTTAATATATCTCGAGACAAAAAATCTGGTGTGACTAGCACGGTGCACAACTTTCTCTTACCGAATGGTAAGTACTGGGCGTCACTCACACCAGAATTTTTATTTTATTTTTATTAAAAAATTTAAAATAAAAGATAAATCCTCATTTTATTTCGCACTTTTTATTTCCAAATATACAAAATTTCTTTGGGATATTTCGGCCGCATTTTCATTTTATTATATGACGTTTTCCAACTTTAAATTTCTTGGCTGAGGATGGCTGTGTGATGCGGCCGAAATATCCCAAAGAAATTTTGTATATTTGGAAATAAAAAGTGCGAAATAAAATGAGGATTTATCTTTTATTTTAAATTTATTAATAACACTAGTCGACAAGGTTTTTTTCACAAGATATCTGATTAGTGAACCTAGTGCATTTTTTCACCCTGAATTCAGATATGTAGTTAGAATTTTTCCATCAGGCACAGTTTTAGAGATATAGAGCAAAATAGATTTTGGTCGAAAATGGGCTCTAAAACGGCTTTTATTTAGAATGTTCAAATTATTTTTAACGCCGCACCCCGTCAAATTATGCAGATAGTTAGAATACATATAAATTTTAAGTTTCATCCCAATCGGAGGTCATTTAGACGTGCCGCAAACGGCTTAAAGTTTAGAAAAATCGAAATTTTCAAGATTTTTTTTGCTTTGGTCACCCCTAATACAATTTTAAAGATCCCTGAATGAAAAAAACATATTTGTACGATATTCTATAGTTTTTTGGCTTTCTAAAAAGCATTCATTCGTAAAAATCTGTTAATTATTAACGAAATTATTAATAAAAACGTGAGCAAAGAAAAAACACAAGTACACTCACTGGTCGAAAAAAATGGACTTCAATTGAATTAAAAAGCGAACCCTATCCACGAGAAGCTAATGTATCCTCTCTGAGCATCGAGTCACGGGCACTAACTTTATTATATATTATTTAAAAAAAAATATTTTTTGAATCTCATATCTTTCTTTATACTTCTAAAAGAACAAGAGGTCCATTTTTTTCGTCCAGTGAATGTACTTGTGTTTTTTCTTTGCTCACGTTTTTATTAATAATTTCGTTAATAATTAACAGATTTTTACGAATGAATGCTTTTTAGAAAGCCAAAAAACTATAGAATATCGTACAAATATGTTTTTTTCATTCAGGGATCTTTAAAATTGTATTAGGGGTGACCAAAGCAAAAAAAATCTTGAAAATTTCGATTTTTCTAAACTTTAAGCCGTTTGCGGCACGTCTAAATGACCTCCGATTGGGATGAAACTTAAAATTTATATGTATTCTAACTATCTGCATAATTTGACGGGGTGCGGCGTTAAAAATAATTTGAACATTCTAAATAAAAGCCGTTTTAGAGCCCATTTTCGACCAAAATCTATTTTGCTCTATATCTCTAAAACTGTGCCTGATGGAAAAATTCTAACTACATATCTGAATTCAGGGTGAAAAATACTTCTAGAATTTCATATCTTCATTCTTGTGAAAGAAAAAAAGTTCATTTTTGTCGACTAGTGTAATTATTTTTCGCCAAAAAAATTTTTTTGAAGTTTTAACAATTTATTTTTATTAATTTGATGAATATAATAAAAATAGAAAATAATTTTATTGTTTTTTTTTTTTATTATTATTTTTTGCTCGATTGTTTCGGAGAATTATGGGTGACATTGTTTGAAATCAGGTTTTTTTTTTAGACGATGGATGGACAGTCAGCTTCTTCATCACTTGCACTCATGATTTTCCCTCTCTTTCTATTTGGGTGAAAAAATCTCAATTCATTAATCCGATACTTTTTATTTATTTTTTACTTATGAAATGCAAGTGGCCAAGTTTGAAACAAAGGTGCTATGGAAAACTAAATATATCTCGACACAAAAAATCTGATCTGGCTAGCACGGTGCACAACTTTCTCTTACCGAAGGGTAAGAGCTGTGCGCCAGTCACACCAGATTTTTTGGATTCAGTGGACCTCAAAACGTGTATATCCATTAAAATCTCGACATCGAATTTTTGACATGAATCCAATGCTTTTTCTTTATACATAGATAGGTAAGAAAAAGTAAAATGCATAGAGTATCATTTGAGTTTATGGAAAGACGGTCCAAAAAATTATAAAATAATAATGAGAATAATATTATATAACGATTGATTAATATTTATTTATTTTGTTACATGACTTGATTTTTCAATATTGTATTTAAGTTATTTATTGATTAATAAAGAAATTGAAATTTGCTTAATAAGTCAAGGTTATTGTAAACTTTTGCCTGGGATTGTACGCCATTCTTGTTTCAAAGTATTTCAATGAGACGCGGAGGGATATCAAAAAAAAATAGTTCATAATGGATAACTGAACTAACATGAATATATTATGTGTATGATCTGTGAAGATCATCAATTTATATTAAATCAAATGGGGAGAGGCCCCCTTCTCGGATAGAGTGGGCATAATCATGATCTAGTTGTTAAAATAATTTTTTTTTTTTTTTTTTTTATACTTTACATGACTCTAAAGGCGCCAATGGCCTAGCCGACCACAGACGGAAAACTACTCGAATGGATATTCAAGGATATTTTTATAAAGTAAATTAGAATACCTGTAGGCACGGTGTTGTTAGATGCAAGCAGAGGAAGAGATGGATCAAGGATTCATTGTTAGCACCAAACTATGGAAGGATAGCGTAGGGTTTTCAAAGCGAAAAATTCACGTACAACACTCTCCGAAAGTTCAACTCTTACTGAAACTGGTTGGCGTGATCACGCTGGTTGGTATCGTCGGAGGGGTAAGGAAATCAAGATGGCTGAAATGAGGGAGGACCATGCCCGCCAAAAATAGAAGGGGAAACAATTGCCCTCCCTCCCCTCCCCTCGCTAATAAGTTCCAATGTTGAAAATTGGTTATAATAAATTAATTTTATATTTCCGGATTGTCAAAATAAAAGAATTCAACTCTTTTAAATAAAAAGTCAAGAAAAAAATACTCGAAGAGTTTCTATTTGGTGATTTTTCTCTGGTTAGAGTTTTATTTTCAAATGACGAAAACCTAGTGGGGCGGGTCATCTAATCTCCCCTCCAAATCTCTAAATCTCCCCTTGTTTTATTCCAATCAACCCAAACGCATTCTTTTGGTATTAGGCGAAACTATATAGATAAAATAAAAGACCGCAAGAATTAAAAAAAAGTTGACCAAAGTCTATTAAAAAACATATACGACCTATTTGAAAAATTAATTAAGGAATTATCAAAAAAAAAAAAAAAAACAATTAAAATGGCAGAACCGTGGTTTGATTCCCGAAGGAAGGTACAGAGAGGGACAAATATTAAGTCCCACCCATG
The DNA here is from genome assembly GCA_023213315.1 of Euborellia annulipes. Classification (NCBI taxonomy): domain Eukaryota; kingdom Metazoa; phylum Arthropoda; class Insecta; order Dermaptera; family Anisolabididae; genus Euborellia; species Euborellia annulipes. The sequence goes on along the minus strand of JAKCPI010018048.1, from coordinate 14,703 downwards.
CGTTTTCTACATATGATTATTTAATTGTTTTTAAAAAAATATATATTTTTTAATGGAAACTTTCATGGTTCAAACCTAGAACATTTCCAATAGAGATTTTCTTTTTATAAAAACAATGAAATAATCACAAGTAGAAAACGCATAGGTGGGAGTTATTATTGATCTAATGCCCCCTCCACTGTACCTATCTTTTTCCGCTTTAAAAATTTATTTTAAGTTTGAAATTTAGACATTCTTAAGAAAAGCGGTAAGAGAAAAAAATATAGGCGGATTTATCCTCTAGGTATCAACTTGGAAATATTTTTATTTTTTTTAATAAGCATGTCAATAAAAAATTTAATGGCTGATGTCATTTCCCGGATATCTTTTAAAAGAGAAAAGGAAATTGATTTTTAGGAACAAAAAAAAAAAAAAAAAAACTAAGGATATATATATATTAATTAATTATATTTCAAATAGAATTAATCAATTTCAGGATATCTTAGATATATACATATATATATAATTAATTAAAGAATACACTCTAGAAATTTCTTGAAGCCGAAATCCTTTTTAAATCGGTAAAATATGGAGTTAATGCTTTCACCGGATGCCAGGTCTTCGTGCAATAAAAGTCACGACAAAAGTGTTTGAGGTGTCATCAGAAAACGTGAAGATAATAAAAGAATATCACCAAATAATGATATGACGAGAGAAATAAAACAGCAAAAATTTTCAGGAATCGCCTTATACTATATAATTTGCAAATATTTCGAACCGGTAAATTTTTCCTCTGAAACCAGCAAGCAACAACTTATATATTATTATCACCAAATAATTTTACTCTGACTGTAAACTTTGATGAGGCAAATATATTCTTTATTAATGGCAAAATCGACATGATTCTACTATATTTGTATAAAAGGAATACAATTCTCAACTAAAGATGAACCAGTAAATTCAGGCCAAAAAATCTAAACGGGGGGGGGTTTAATGAACCGAGTGTTTACTTTGGCTAACATCTATCCTACTATCAAAATTGTATCAACGCCACATTTTCAAACGATTTGCTTTTTATTCTAATCATTATTTTTTTCTCTTAAAAACTTAATTAAGATAAGGTGTAAAACATATAAAAGCTTGTTGTCTTATCTTTTTGTTTATTAAATCAACACTTAATTTAAAAAAATAAAACAATAAGAACGATGATGAAGAATCTGGCTGTTTAACTTGATAAGGATAGCGGAGGGCAGCCAGGAAAAATTAAATCAGATAAAAATACAATCAATTTTTATCAGATTTTCTTTATTTGATTGTCGACGTTTCGGACGCCAGTCGTGCCCTTCTTCAGGACAATCAATTATCAAGGAAAAATACAGATGTACGTTTTAGGTATTTTAACGAAAACTGAAATCGTGCTCGGAATAGATCTAACACAATTTCAATAGTTAAAAAACTGAATGCGTTAATTGATGGCATCGCTGTCGATGATTGCACGAGGCTTGAAGCAATACCATAGATTAACGCATTCAGTTTTTTAACTATTGAAATTGTGTCAGATCTATTCCGAGCACCATTTCAGTTTTCGTTAAAATACCTAAAATGTCCATCTGTATTTTTTCCTTAACAATTGATTGTCCTGAGGAAGGGCGCGACTGGCGTCCGAAACGTCGACAATCAAATAAAGAAAATCTGAAAAAAATTGATTGTATTTTTATCTGATTTAATTTTCCTGGCTGCCCTCCGCTATCCTTATAAGGACGATTACAAAAAATTTTCCCTTATTTTCCTAATTATAGCAACAGTATATGTTCGAGGGCTGATCCAAAAATAAAGTTCCCAAAAAGGTCCAGCGGCAGGGGAAGATGCGGGAGTTTAGTGTCAGACGGAACAAAGTCCACGATGAAGAACGCAGGGGAAGATCGTCAGTTTCGGAGGCGGTTATTGAGGTGGTCCAACACGAAGTGCTTTTGTTAAATGACGATGAATATCTACGGGTGAAGACCATTTGGAGTGCAAAAAGAGAATTACGGAACGAATCTTTTTATCAAAAATCTGGTGTGACTGTCGCACAGCACACAACTTTCTCTTACCTTCGGTAATCGAAAGTTGTGTTCTGTGCTTGTCACACCAGATTTTTTGTGTCGACATATATTTAGTTTCCGCCAATATATTAGAATTAAAGATGTCAAATTTATAAACATGGGAAAATATTTATATTTTGTTACCATGGCAACCATTTCTCCTATCTTCTCTATGAAGCACAAGAGTAAAGTGTGCTTCAAACAATTTTGAGAGCAAAACGAGAATATACATTTGAAAGAGCATCTAAAAAATAATTGATTTTTGAATTTTAATCAAAATCGTTAGAGCGAATTTTGAGAAAATCGAAAAAAACTGAAAAAGTACATCAGTAAAGTACTAGTACTCTTTGGCCGATTTTGATTAAAAGCTTATTTTTCCGGTCCCGGGGGTGTTTAACTTAAATATAAAATTTCAACCTCGTAGCTCAATGTCCTCATGCTTAAAATTGAACACACACACACAGACACACACACACACAGACACACACACAGACAGACCATGTCGCGAAAATCACTTTTTTGGATTCAGGGGACCTCAAAACGTATATATCCATCAAAATCTCGACATCGAATTTTTGACATGAAACCAATACTTTCTCTCTATATATATATTACATATATACATAGGTAAGAGAAAGTAAAAATGTAACTGAGATATTATCAATTAACTTTAAGAACTTTTTTTGAGGTCAGCCCATTTTGTCTATTATTTTTATATGCTTATTGCTCTCAAACTTTCCATATTTTAATATCTCCCTTATAATCTTTTTAAAATATCTTAACCCGGAGCCTTCTTTGATAATTAGAACTTTCGGACGGCAGCCAAACAAAGATTAAGCGGCGCACCGAGCGGAATAGAGAATGGGAAACAGTCGGCTTACAGCGGTATTGCGGGATTTTGCCTCACAGCTTCCCGTGCGGCTGGAGCTCTTTGGGAACCTTTTTTTTTTTTGATCAACCCTTGTATATATATAATGAAATTCGCATTTTAATTTAATTCTTAATTTATGTAAAAACTTAAATTTAAAATTCGTTTTCTGGCTATGGAATCTTCTCATCTTAAATTAAAATCCCATTTTCTTGAATTCTTAAGTTGTTAAAAACCATGCATGTAGAATTTTGGATTTATCTGAAATAAAATAGAAAAAAAAATTTAGTTCATGTCAAGTTTTCAAAACCAAATTCAAGATTTTTTTTATTATATTATTAATAATTAGGGAGCTTTTTCTTTTTTCTAAGATATTTTTAATAAATTGGAGGGTTTATATCTGTAGAGGCGACATCCAAAATAGTTGAATCGTCTGCAGCCTCCATAAAAAGATAGCAAGAAGAATACCCACAAGGATCGAAATAAACAAGCAATGCCAAACAGCAATCGACATCTGAATTGGTGACCCAGATAAAGAAAGCTTATCCATCAGATCCACCGTAAGCTAAGGATTCAAGCATTTTTCTTAACTTAATTCTAATATACCTTTTCCTAATAAATAAAATAATAATCTTTCTGTAAAAGTCCAGTGCCCAAAGTTACTTAAAAAAAAAAACTTACATCCACAAACAAAAATTTTGGCTACATTAATCATTTCCAACTATGTTTAATGTGCGCATCTCTGTATTAAACTTGTAATATTTATAAACATAATCAATTGTCAATTCAAATTGAGCCCAATAGTTACTACCGTAAAATATTTTATCATATTTTTTTTTATTTCTAACGATTTGTTATTAGTATTCCGTCATGATTTTTGACAGGACTTCATTAATTAATTTTTATGTGAATGATAAAATTATTAATTATACAGGATCGTGACTAAAGAATTTTTTTTTTTAATAATATAAATACACGAATTTTTAATCAAAAACATCATCTTTATTTATGTATATATATATATATGGTTGAATTTATTATTGACTAAATTTAGTTGTGATATACGCAGGACCAAAGCAATGATGACGCCTTATCTATGACTAAAAAATATAAATGATGTTCACAAATTGAACGTAAATAAATGTCTCACAAAAAAGACAACAGTCAAGTCCAATATTACTTCCTAAGTTTAAAAATATTGAAAATCAATTCTTCAAAATGAAATTTTTGTTCATATACGGTATAAAGATCAAAAATTTGTACCTCTACCGATGGAGGTACAAATTTTTGATCTTTATTACCGTATATGAACAAAAATTTACCTTTATTTATTCTGCCGATGAAGTTTTTATGAGGCTTCAGGGCCTAGCAATTTATGGTTTATCATTATCCTTTATTAATATTTAGAGCAGATGTTAACTATAGTTGCAACCATGAAGGTAAAATTAATTAATTGAAAAATTAAAATTGATTAATTTTACCTATAAGTTTAGATCGAGGCTGTCATAGGATAGCAATGTCTCAAAAGAACTATCATACAGAAAGTATTATAAAACTCCCCCTTGCGTTGATTGTTTGCTATGTTAATTAATATATATAAGTTATATATATAGAGAATAAAAAAGTATTGGTTTCAAGTCAAAAATTCGATGTTGAGTTTTTGATGTATATACACGTTTTGAGGTCCCCTGAATCCAAAAAAGTAACACGGCCTGTTTGTCTGTGTGTGTGTCTGTGAACAAAATAAAATATCTCAAGAACGAAAAGAGCTAGGAGATTGAAATTTAATATTTAAGTTAAATACCCCACTGGGACGTAACATAAAGCTTTTGAACAAAACCGGCCAAAGAATACTAGTACTTTACTGATGCACTTTTTCAGTTTTTTTCCATTTTCTCAAAATTTGCTCTATTTTGTTTAAAATTCAAAAATCAATTATTTTTTAGATGCTCTTTAAATGTATATTCTCATCTTAACCAAAACTAATTCATATTTCACAAAATTTCCAAATTATAGGCTACTACGGATTAAAAACAAATAATATCGACTTCCCCCTCCCTTATTTCATAGTATGGGAATACAAACACAATGAGGCCAAGCGACCCATGGCCCCCGGGAATCGAACCCAGGATCTCCAGTCTTTGGAGCCTCGGTGTTCTGACCATAACACCAGGTCCACGGACCCTCGACCTTTTTGTTGGAGTAGGTCGAAGGTCAGGTGGCTTGAGGCAATAGATAGGATCTAATCATTTTATACGGTATTTAGATATCTGATCCTTTTATCAAATTGCTTTTATTCGAAGTTTTTCCTCCGAAAGATTCTGGATCAGATTTATTTAAATTAAAAATGATAGAAGTCCTGCCCAAACCTGCTTTCAAAATATAAAATAATTGCGCATCTCGTTAGACGAATGAATACTCCCAATTCTAAATTCAATTTTAAATTCAAGCACAATCCATTCTCTAGCTCCGCCAGGAAGAGAATTAGGCCAGTTTCACACGGGGCGGTTTCGAGGCAACTAGTTGATTCTACTAGTTGACCGAGTAAAAGCAACGGGGTTGCAATGTCTGTAGAAAATGAATAAAATCCGCCCCACCCCTTTCACACGCAAACAACTCGCCCGCCTGACGGATTCATGCCAGGCACATGTGCCGCTCACATTCTCATCCCACAGGTTGAATCAATTCAATTCAGCTAAAAATGCACTAAGTGCAATTTGGCCTTTCACATTAGTCAACTAGTTGCCTTTCGGATTCCATAGAAAATAGATGAAAAATATTTTGATATAGAACGATTTGTACTGACTGATTCTGGAGGGGAGAGAAATTGATTGCACAAGTTGCCTCGTGTTAACACGAGTATTCAGACGGCAGTCAATTTCCAGGCGACTAGTCGAATCAACTAGTTGCCTCGAATCAGCCCCATGTGAAACCAGCCGTATTAATCATTGATGGCCTGGTAGTGGACCACTAAAATATTTTCAAGTACCGTAATATATTTGTGTTCAACGTTCAGTTTAAACCTTTTATTTAGTGAATTCGAATTCGAGATGCTGGTCCGGTGCGTTTTCATGTTTTAATCTGACGTTGCTCTTTTTCTCGGACGTTCCTCAGGATGGTAGGCGAGTGGATTTTCAATAAATTATAGAAAATTTATTATTAGAGGTTTTTATTTTTAGGTTTACGATGATGGCCAAATTTTGACATCGTTTCGACTCCTTTAAGCCTTCTTCAGAACCTTAAAAACATTATTTACAAAGATGTATTATAATTAACAAATAAAATATTATTACAATATTGTTATTTTTTAATTTTACCTCTCGCATTTATCTATGATTTATGCCTTCTTTTTCTTATAATCCTGCAGTTTACAATTATTGTTTTTTTATTTTTTAATACAAAGTATAGTTATATATGAAATCAACTATGGAGAATATAATCAAATATATATATATACGTAATTTTTGTTAAAAAGTATTTAGTAATTATTATCTGTAGAGTCGACTGATCGCTTCCAAATGACTACAAACCATTACTTTTCACTTTTTCTGTTTTATTTATCCTAAAAAAATATATATATATTTAGTCTACATACTGTATACGATGAAGTGCTTCACTTTGCACCACAATTAAATCTAGAATACATTTTATTTTACTATTAAATTTTTATTTTCATTAATTCAAGTAACATATAATTTAAAACAAGTTCAGAGAGAAAGAGAAAGAGGGTGATAGAAGTGGGGAGTAATAAAAAGGACCAGTTGTAATGAATTCTATTATAGGTCAATTTTTTTTTTGCCATCTGGATGAATAAATTTCCCGGTTCTCGCACTCCTGCCACTGAAATTTAAATTAAAAGCAAAAGTGAGATGTGGGGGAGAGAATGAGGTGACATCTGAAACTTGCAACAGATGATGCACCCATGACGACACGCTTTATAAACTCCTCTAATTAGCTCTTTTCTATTCACCTCTATCTACATTTCGTCCTCTTTATTAGTATATATTCAACTTGAAAATTATATTAATAATAGAAACAACCGACATATGTCCGGCTTCAAATTTCAAAAAAGTAAAAGTTGTCTATTTTATTGTTTCCCGGTTTGTTTGATCATCTAGTCTGACTATGGCTTTGTCTTGTTGACTACCGTTGAAATGAATCCCCAGCGATATTCATTCGACTTGGCCTTAATAAAAAAAATCTGGTGTGACTAGTCGCAAAGCACACAACTTTCTCTTACCCTTCGGCAGTGGCGTACCGAGGGGGGGGGGGGTCCGCCCCAGGCCCCGACCGGCATAGGCCCCCATATATTTATTAAAAAAAAATTTAACGAAAATTTCTCTTTGAGAGGCCCCGGGGCCCTCAGGCCTCAAATAAAAACCAAAAAATTTAGTTAAAAAAATCAAAATTTAATGAAAATTTCTCTTTTTGAGGCCCCGGGCCCTCAGGGCTCAAGTAAAAACCGAAAAATTTAGTTAAAAAATCAAAATTTAATGAAAATTTCTCTTTGAGAGGCCCCGGGGCCCTCAGGGCACAAGTAAAAACAAAAAAGGCCCCGGGGCCCTCAGGGCTCAAGTAAAAATCGAAAAATTTAGTTAAAAAATCAAAATTTAATGAAAATTTCTCTTTGAGAGGCCCCGGGGCCCTCAGGGCTAAAATAAAAACCGAAAAATTTAGTTAAAATATCAAATTTAATGAAAATTTCTCTTTGAGAGGCCCCGGGGCCCTCAGGCCTCAAATAAAAACCAAAAAATTTAGTTAAAAAAATCAAAATTTAATGAAAATTTCTCTTTTTGAGGCCCCGGGGCCCTCAGGGCTCAAGTAAAAATCGAAAAATTTAGTTAAAATATCAAATTTAATGACAATTTCTCTTTGAGAAGCCCCGGGGCCCTCAGGGCACAAGTAAAAACAAAAAAGGCCCCGGGGCCCTCAGGGCTCAAGTAAAAACCGAAAAATTTAGTTAAAAAATCAAAATTTAATGAAAATTTCTCTTTGAGAGGCCCCGGGGCCCTCAGGGCTCAAGTAAAAACCGAAAAATTTAGTTAAAAAATCAAAATTTAATGAAAATTTCTCTTTGAGACCCGGGCCCTCAGGGCTCAAGTAAAAACCGAAAATTTAGTTAAAAAATCAAAATTTAATGAAAATTTCTTTTGAGAGGCCCCGGGGCCCTCAGGCTCAAGTAAAAAACGAAAAATTTAGTTAAAAAATCAAAATTTAATGAAAATTTCTCTTCGAGAGGCCCCGGGGCCCTTGGGGTTCAGGAATATACGGTATTTTAAAAATATTTTTATGTATGGAGAAGAGGGATATTTAAAGATGAGCAGCCCCCCCAAAAAAAAAAATTCAATATAAGGCCCCCTCTTCTAGTGCCGCCCCAGGCCCCCAACTGCCTCGGTACGCCTCTGCCCTTCGGCAAGAGAAAGTAGTGTACTCTGCTTTCATACCAGATATATTTAGTTGCCCTTAGCACCTAAGTTTCAAAGTTGATCAGGCGATTCATAGATGAATGCTTCCACATTAGTAAAGTGTACTTATAAACAATTTTCACGAAAAATTTCACTGATATACTTTTTAAAGAGCATAAAAAAAAAATAAGTGATTTATGAATTTTAATCAAAATCTTTGGAGCGAATTTTGAGAAAATCGAAAAAACTGAAAAAGTACATTAGTAAAAGTACTAGTACTTTTTGGCCGATTTTGTTCAAAAGCTTGTTCCACCCCTTGGAGGGTGCCTAACTCAAATATAAAATTTCAACCTCCTAGCTCTTTTCGTTCCTGAGATATTTTGTTCACAGACAGACAAATTTGCGGGACCCACTTTTTTGGACTCATTGGACCTCAAAACATGTATATCCTTCAAAATCTCGACATCGAATTTTTGACATGATCGCAATACTTTCTCTCTCTAAATATTTCATATATAGGGTAAGAGAAAGTAAAAAGATTCCAATATTATTTCATCCCATGGGATTTTTACTTATTTAGATCTCAAGATAAAATTCTAAAAAATGGACATTTATAAAACAAAAAAAAGAGACTATACTAATTACTTTTAATTAAATTACTAAATTCGATGGCCTTCGTATTCGTTTAAGGACGGTTGGTGTTTCGGTGTCGGCTCAACGGATTTACGCTCAGCCGAGCTTTCAGAGATTTCTTATGGGAACGGAACCGACCAAGAATAATTATCATAAAACGTTGAAACCTTTCGGTCTGGATTAGATATAATAAATTATATATATTTTAAATTCAGCATTAGAAATCTTTTAAATTTTGGCAATTTTGAAATTAGTATTTATTAGTTATTTGAAATAAGGTTTTTGTAGGCGCCCGTCTTCACCCTCTTTTTGATATAATTTTCACCGTCATACTGAGTGAGCACATTTATATCAATCCCCATTTATGATGATCATCTTCATCGAGTTGAGGATGATACATCTGCATTTGACAGGGGATCATTGGAGGTGGGGATTGGGCAGATGTGGCCAACAAACGGGGTGTATTGTCCAGGTGAGACGATTAGCCTCATCTCTTGTTGTTGATGTTGTTGTTGTTGTGGGGTGGAACATCTATTAACACCAGGTCATTATCGAAAAACATCGACACCACCGGGTGTAACAGTTTTTTTTTTTTTTTGCTAAGCATTTATGTATATTATTATTATATTTTCATCAACCCACACACCTTTTTTATAGTAGGACCTATATTTTATATTCTTTCAATCTCCGGGATTGTGCAAACCCACCCCCCTACCAAAAAAAAAAATTATGTTTAAGGTACAGCTTACATATATCAAATATCTATCAACTCACAATTTCAACCTCCTAGCTCTTGAATTTCTTGGAATGGAAGATTTATTGCATTAATTTTCGACCAAGATATTATAGGTCAGGTTATAATAATAAAAAGAGATATTTTTATTATTGTTCGCTTTATTGCAGAACTGGCTACTGCGCTAGCAAGCAGTTTCGGTGGGAATCATCCACCATCTTCAGGCCTGAAAATATATTTATAATTAATTACAATTTACTTATTTTATACATAATGTTGTTTCTTATTAGACAAAATTGTATCTATATATATCTGTTACAATAAACATATTACATTATAAGCTATTTTCGAGTTTTATTTACCTGTATAAAGCATATATAAGTTCCCCTATTGTACATAATATGGAGAAAATAATTCGAATGTCTTTCAATACTTTTAAAAATAATTCTTTGACAGGAATAGACCTATGTGCATACAAATATATATATGTATATGAGGGATATTTGTTGGTGATCTTATCTTCACTTATACTTTGTAAATAACAATGGATGTATATATACACATATATATATTTTTACAAATGTTGGACAAGGTTGGCTCGTTGTTGTATCTGTAACAATTTAAATATTCGGTAATAGTTATCTTTAGTAATCTAAGTTTTCAAGATAAAATTAATAATTGATTTAATTTGTTTAGGATTATTTTCCCACGACATAATTTCTCAAATTGTTTTTTGGTTATATCATTGTACAACTGTACCAAACATTATTTTTATTTTAATTATTACCTTGTCAGAGTGCTCCTAGCTCTTTTCGTTCCTGAGATATTTTGTTCTCAGACAAACAGACAGACGCACAGACAGACCAATTTGCGGAACCCACTTTTTTGGACTCAGGGGACCTCAAAACATGTATACCCATCAAAATCTCGACATCGAATTTTTGACATGATCGCAATACTTTCTCTCCAGGGGCGGATTAAGGGGGGCCGTCCCCCCCCCCCGGGAAGAAATTCACAATGTTATAAAAACTAGTAATCTAAAGAAATTGTGATTTCCGGGCTTTAATTTCAATTGAATTTGTTACCAATCAATTTAAATAAATAGGAAAGGGGTCTAAATGGCCATAGATGCCCACAAAGTCCTTAAATTAAAAAAAATAAAAAAAAACCGCCCCCCCCCCGACAAAATTGCATTAATCCGCCACTGTTTCTCTCTCATATGAAGAGAAAGTAATTAGCATAAGTTTTATATTAAAAAGTTGTTAGCATATTTTAGACTGTACTCAATACCTAACCGAGATTTTCAAATATGTAGAAATAATACTACAAATAATAAGATCAAGATGCAAAAGTAAGAAAGATGTTGAGATATGATAACGGTGTGAAGGAGTAAAAGAGAAAGAAATAATATTGTCTTGGGAACTCTTCTGAACCATGACTGGGAATGTAAGTAGGCCCAGTGCTCCCAGCCACCTGAGAACCCCTCCAAGGGTATCATCCTCTCTCTTTTTAGCTTTTTCGGGTGTCAAGCAATATAATTTCGCTAAAGCAAGAAAGAACATGGCAATCGATACTTGTTAAATTTTTTATATATTTAATTGTACTCCATCCCACCCAACTTAAAAATGCATAAATGGCCTTAAAACTTATCGAAAAATTTCTAAAGTTAAAGTCACCTTGTTAGGTCAAAGACGAGCTAAGAACCTAGAATTAATTAATTAAATGGCTTTTTGAAGTATTCCAATATTTCATATTTCTAATGATGAAAATATTCTCATTTATAATTTCAAAATATTTTTTAAAATCGCCCATCATAAATTTTTGTCTAATTATATATGTATACGTATTAAAAAAAAAAAAAAAAACAATTTATCAGCCGGAATGATACATATATAATGTATGATAGAAGGCGAGGTTAATTGATGAGTAAGTTAGCAAGGCAGATGTATGAGTATCGTGGCTCGCGTGCCAGGGGCGTGTGGGCGAAGGCACGCGTCCAATCCGCCCGCCTGTGCAGCCACCCATGCCGAGGATGTACAGCTGCAGCCCTTCATGATTATCTATTTTTATATCTCGCAAGAAATGAAACACTAATCCCCTCGAATATAAATGAATTCCATCAAAATATTTACAATAAATCTAGATATCAACAATGTTTATAAATTGAAATTACAATAAATCTTCCGAATTTATGGGTACATAACAACAAAAAAATATATATACCGATAATTGATAATGTTTTCCCGATACTAATTCATCATTCTTCCGTTGTCCTTATGTTCGTGCGAATGTGTGTCGATGAAATTTTAATTTATTCCTGCCTCCGGCCCTGAAGATGGCCTAGACCAGTGGCCGAAACGTCAGCCTAGAACGGCACAATAAAAGAAATAATTTTGGCTGCATATGTCTTGGATTTTTTTTTTACTCCGCCTTACGATGCGATACTAATTTCTTTATCTCTTGTTATGTACACATTAGTCTGAGGACGATCCCAACCGAGATCGATACGGCAACGTGATGGGAATAAAAATTATGAAATACAACTAGCTGCTGATTTTTCTTTTATGTTTATATAGGCCAATTTACCAAGATAGTTAGTGTGTCAAGTTGTTTTGTGGAAGGACGTTAAGAATTTATCTCAATGATACCTCATAAAAAAGCAGAACCTCCATCCTTTGAAAAGATATCCTTTCTGGCAGACAACTAATTCATTTTAGAAATTGGCTGATAATTTGTGATTACCTGGAAAAATTTAGAATTAGCATGATTACATTAGTTTTCTTGATATATACATAAATACACTAGGGTATATAAAATATTTTGATAACTATGAGCAGGATGGCAGCCAGGAATGAAATCAGACAAAAAATTTTTAAGTTAATCTTTATTCAATTTGTTATTTCAATCGCCAACAGCTCATATTTATCAATTATACAGCCGTTACCTCACTATTAAAATAATCTGATTTATTCAATATAATAAATATGTTACCAAAGGAAAAAAAAATAAACTAAATTGCAATAAGGAGGTAAGTACAGGGTTCAGCCAAAAGCCGAGTCATGAATGGTTTGTTTCAACAAATTGAAGAATTTTAGAAAAGCCTCGTACACTTTAATAAGGACAACCTTACCTGGTATAGTATACCAGTAAAATTATTTTATATCTCTCTTTTGCCACTATAGTTGTTTTGATCCTTGACAGACCAGACATTTTGAGATAATGCATGTTTACTATGAACAGCTGACTATTTAATTATAGTCCTATCGGCTCCTGTGGCCTTGCTTCTTCGAGGCTACCCAACCACAAATTTAGCGCTGGTTGCTCTTGCTTATAAACAGTGATCTTGGTGGCTATAGTTCTCTCTAACAGTGCCGTAGGTCGAACAGCTGACTTTGCAGAATAACACCAGAAAAAGTTAGATAATTTAAATTTGTCAGGATTTTAGTGGGGAACCCTGTATGTATATTTTTTCAAGATAGACTAAAGTCAACTAGAACACTAATTAATGATTAAATTATACATAAACTAAAAGTTTGTTTAAAAAGATTAGAAGGCCTAGTTTTCACAGTAACCAATTGGAGACTCCGAAATTGGATTACAATAAGAGGATTTTATGAAAATATTGGTCTCTAATTAGCCAGGAATCGTCACAGTCTTATTTCTTTCAATTTATTTTAATAAAAAGTTCTAAAATTGAAATTTTGATTTAAATAATTAAGTAAAGACTATATAATATATTTAAAAGCTCAGTTAAATATAAATAGTAATCAACTCTTTAAAAAAAAAAGGATATTCATATGTAAATCATTTAAATAACCACCGGAATCAAGCACTTAGTCATCTATCGATGCTTTTGTGGTCATTTTTTGTGTCAAAGTCATCCTTTGATAAGATATGAACTAAGCTTTTTAATTTTTAACTCTTTTTTATAATATAATCAAAAATGCAAATATCAAAAAATATATTTTTATGGACAATATTCAAAATAAATATAGCTAAAGAAAATTTTGAAAAAGTTAAGGCTTGGCCATTTCATTAAATTATATTTAAAGAAAATATTCCAGCTTGTATATAAATCTAATAATGCTAAGTTCAGTTTTAGATCTAATTCCAGGATTTTAAAAATCTGATGTGATTGGTCGCACAGCACACAACTTTCTCTTACATTTGGTAAAAGAAAGTTCTCAACTGTGATTGATACACCAGATTTTTTTGTATCTAGATATATTTATTTTCAGCCAACATATTAGAGTTCATATTTCATATATAGGTAAGAGAAATTTAAAAAAAATTCTAAAAGCTAAACATTTCAACAAAATGACTTATTTAAATTACACTCAGGCATTACTGTAAATTCAAGCAGAAGTAAAAGGATAATCTGTCCATACAAAAACATAATATATATATCCTTTTTTTTATTTCTCATATCTCCTCAGATCAGAGGTTTTGACCACTGTGCTGGAAGCCTTGTTCGGTATGGAAACAAATTCGGGCATCTAAAACAGATTTGAAAACACAAAATTATTGATAAAAAGATATAGAAGTGATTTTCTATTTACAATTGAAAATATAAGTTTCGGTGTCTATTTAAATTTGTTTCATCAATTGGGGTTTGTTGGCTTAAATAAATACCTGAACACCAAATTGATTTATTAATTACAACGGTTATCGTCTAAAGTCTTATATGGCCTAAGTTGCCGAATAGACTGTGTGAATGTGTGTGTGAGTGTGAGTGTGAATGAGAAAAAAGTGTGAATGTTTTAAAAAAAAAAAAAAAATTAGAGGTTTGTACTTTTGTTTAAGCATGAGAAAAAATGAAACAGATGATCAAAAATGGTCACTACGAAGCCTAGTTTTTTCAAACTTCCAAATGGAAATGATCTTTTCGCGTTGATGTATTTTATAAGGGACGTTATTTTGCCTAGAATGTGGCAAAACCTGCAAGTGAAATTCGAATTGGAAATGAACAAAATATAGACTTTAATGACACCAATATCCACG
>JAKCPI010018047.1:0-43397 GCA_023213315.1 Euborellia annulipes | reverse complement strand
TGTCATTATGAGTATAATATAATACAGTCAACGCACCTCTAATCCCCTGCCATTGTGTTGGGGCTTAATGAAATGTTAAAATCAATGAAATATAAAATCAGCCACCATCGACACATCCCAAATAATAAAGTCCTGATTGGAAGTGATAGCAAAGTTCTGGAAGAGTCTTGGGACGAGACAATTCTTTTGAGAGCTCTGAGATCCTAAAAACGAAATTTATTTCCTCAGATTCGAGAAAATCAACCCAAAACAAGGTTGTAAGCCTACTCAGGGGAAGATATGAGAGTGCAAACCCCCACCCCCTCGAAATCAGAAAAAAAAAATAAAGAAATAATTCGAAATTATAATTATATCCTTAAGAATAGCCCGGATCATCCAAACCACCTTCCTCCCCAATCTGGTCCAAAAATAAGAAATGCAAGTTATTTTATCAAAAAAATAGATTTTATTGCTTGTTTCTAAAAATATCTTAGAAAAAATATATAAAAAAATTTGTATTTATATTATTTTATAATTATTTTTTTGCACATAATCATAAATCAACAATAATAAATTATATTTATAAAAAGAGGAATAGATACTTAAAAATAATAAAATATTTACAATAATTTTTTCTTAAAAAAAAAAAAAAAAAAAAAATTAATTCATATAGCTTTAAGTACACTTGTTTTAGATATAGGATCGAGATGTGATTCTTCATTCAGTGCCATATTTCCTCGTTTTCTTGTCATTAATTTAATATATACGTAATAGATCATTAAAGGTATCGGAGTGAGTATTGCCACAGAGACAGGAATGACTGAAAATCAAAAAAAAATAATTTAATTTAATTTTATTCTAGAAGTTATTGCTTATATATATATGGGTCATTCTACAAAAATGCATAATTGCAAATAATTCAATGACTCCCAAACATATTGACTTTTTTAACAATCAGGTAATAAGAAAAGTTAATAATTTTTGGGTAGACATGATAAATATTGAAATTTAAAAATAATTTAATGAAAATATTCGTCTTTTTAACCCAAAAAAGTCAGTCCGTTGGGATGTAACAGCTCAAAAAGTGAAAATTTATTTTAAACTATTTGATTTATATCATTATTATCCATATTGATATAATCTAAGATACTTTATTAAGCATTGTTAATGATTTTAATTTCAGTCGCGTACCTCGTCAGTCCCCTGGCTTATGTTAAATTTGAAAAATATCTGATATTATATACTATTGATAAAATAATTATCTCTTTTTGGTAAAGATGGCATTGTTGGTGCCCAAATACCGGGCGTTATCCAACTTTTATTGTTATTTTTGCGTTGAAATTCAGCATGTAAACACTCAATTTGTCAGTCCCTTGGTAAGTAATATTTTGGAAATTTATTAATAATTATTTCAACAATATACTGGATTTGCTGTCTTTTTATTGTTATATTTAATATATAAAAGAAAAAGAAAATATTCCATATCAATTTAGCAGATTTTTTTGTGTTTTATATCAAAAACGTCTGTCCCTTGGAAGTTTTTCAACCGTAAAGCTAAGAGGCTGATGAGCTTATATATATTAATAATTAATTAATTATTATTAATAATTAATTAAGTAATAATAATTAATTAATTAGCTTATATATATTAATACAAAAAAAATAAAATAAATAAATCTCAGTGTTACTATATGGATAAACTTATTGGCTATCAAAATTATTACAAACAATTGAAATCAAAGTTACGAATTGTGTATTTCAAATTCGACACAGAGAAACACAGATTTGAAAATACGAGTCCCGGTAATCCGAACCTCGCTAATCCGAACTTCCCTCTTTTTGCGTACGATTTTTTTTTTTTTTTTAGAGAAATATAAATGAAAATTAGACATTAAAGGAACTTTATTTTATTAAAAAATACGAATTATAAAAAATAGAGAAATAGTATAAGCAACAACACATCACGCAAATTAATGAGTTTCTTTTTCTCTTAATTAAACGTAAAAAAATATTATGAAATATTTATTTAGAGTTTAATATCACCGACAAGTTTCACGGTTTACAACATTATAAATACGACTTTATTATAAAAATTAACTAATTCAAGCTTACAATTCCGGTTAATCCGAACTTCCCGATAATCCGAACGACCCAATTAGTTCGGATTAACGGGACTCTACTGTATTAAAATAAAAGTAATCGCTGATTGTTTAAATAAAAGTATTTTGATACTCTTAAATAGATAAGGCGTCAAATTAAAATGTTGCTGCGATAGAAAAAAATTGAAAAAAAAAATTTTTTTTTTCGAATCCCTTCCAGTATTCGTCAACCTCATAAAATAAATACCTGTAGTAAGATCGGCCTCCGGTTGACCGAGTGAAAAACGCAACATAAATATAGCAATTCCCGTATTTTGAATTCCGGCCTCTATAGCGATTGCCAAGCTATCCTCAGGAACTTGTCGACATGCTTTGGCTAATATTAGACCACAAATATAGCCAACCCAAGGAAGGCCTAATCCTGCTATGATGATCTGAAACATACAAATGTAAAACCAATCAATAAATGCTTTTAATTTTAATAGAAGAATGTCTCCTAAAAATAAAAAAATAAATTTTCTTCTTTCAAAAACTTTGCCTAAACACAAACATTAAAAGTTTACTTTAATCTCTCATCTATCTCATTACGAGTGAAAATCATTTTTAACGAGTGATCAAATATTATTATTAAGCAATTTATAAACAATCTAAATTTGTTTAATTCATCTATGTTGATATGTTATTTGTTTTTTTTTCTTAATTTTATATACATATGCAATCAATTACTTAAAAGGATTAGTGTAAATAAATATTGCTTCCGGTTACTTTGCAAATGTCATCAAAACTTGTCTTTTGCCATTGTTAGGTCATATCGTCTGAGGGAATCCCAATGATTGAGAATTCCGAAAGATAGACAAGAAATGAGATATAAACAAATAAAAGAAAACTTCTTTCGGTTCTTAGAAATTAGTAGTAACCAAAATATTTGCAGAAAAATTTTATTTGCTTAAAAAACATAAAAAAAAAAAATATTCTTAAATATAAGCAAATTTTAAAAGGTAGATAGTATATTTCTTTTAAACCCTTTTTGACTATTGAGGCCATTTAGGGCTTTGAATTTATTAGATAAATTTTTAAATACAAGGTACGTATGGCTACTGGGGATCAAAGAGTTGAGTATCAGATATATTTTTTTTTTTTTTTTTTTTTTTTTTAAACATTCACACTTTTTTCTCATTCACACACACACATTTATGTAGTCTTTTCGGCAACTTAGGCCATATAAGACTTTGACGATAACCGTTAATTATTAAAATATCTATTGGGGGTCCAGGCATTCTTATTTAAGCCATTTGGTATCCAAATGCCTTAAATAAAATCATCGGACTGCCTGGGGTCCGAACCCGCGACGTTCGGTATAGCGAATATACGCCCCTTGTAAAATTATTAGCCTAGAGGGCTCAGGGGCGGATCCAGAGGTGTTTCTCGGGGGGGGGGGGGGAAGTCTGGTGTGACTCGTCGCACAGCACTAGAGGCGTATATAGAAATTTTTTTCGGGGGGGGGGGGCCTGTTCTCAAAAGTTTTTCTACGAAAAAATTTTTTCATGTGCCGTTCGCGGAACCAAAAATTTTTCCCGTCCGGAAAAATATTTTACCTTTTTTTTTTGAGACCCGAAATTTTTTAAAAAATTTTTTTTTGATGTGCCGTTCGCGGAACCAAAATTTTTCACATGTTCCGTTCGTGGAACCAAGAATTTTTCATGTTCCGTTAGCGATATCAAAAATTTTTTCCGTTTTTTCAAATCTCGGGGGGGGGGGGAGTAAGGGGTAATTGCCCCCTTTACCCCACCCCCTGTATCCGCCCTTGAGAGGGCCCCGAGATTTCGACTGCCTTAAGGGTCTCCATGTTGCTTAATCCGCCACTTATTGTATATAGTGAAATAATTTTAATGACCGAAAAGGTGAAATAAAATCTGATATAGATTTGTATTTGTAAAATTATTTCATTATATACCATATACTCTAGGCTCTAATTCACAGGTGGGGACTTAATTGTGGCGCTCACTCTACCAAGGGTCGCGGGTTCGCATCCCGGGTCATGCGACACTTTATTTCAATTGGATTGGCTACTAATTCAATTGAAATAAATAGAGACGGGGTGATGAACTTTGTTGGTGAAAAAAGACCTTTAATGAAATAAAAAAAAAAAAAAATAATTAAATCATGAATTAATAATTAAATCAGTCACTATTTTCATGCATCAACATTTGGAATTTTTTTTTATTTAATTTATTTAAGCTCTTTTTTGGCATTGGAGGCCTTCTAGACCTCGTCTCTATTTATTTCAATTTATTGGTAAACAAGGGCGGATACAAGGGGGGTAAAGGGTAATTACCCTCCCCCCTTATTTTTAATGTAAAATTTTAAAAATTAATACTTAAAAATTTGATTTGTATTTATATTCTGGCGAACAAGTACAGAATGCGCCTTTAAATTATCGAAATTAAGAAAAAATTGTGTGTTGTGCGACCAGTCACACCAGATTACCCCCCCCCCCCCCCCCCCCCCCCCGAGAAACTCCTCTGGATCCGCCCTTGTTGGTAAACCATTACAACATAAATCATTTCCGGATTTTCAATTAAAAATAGTTTATAATATAAAGTCTAATTTTAAAACAGTGCGTTAGTATTAAAAAAAAAAAAATTAATATTATATAATAATTACCTGCCATGTGAAGAGTTGAAAGAGATAGAGATTTGTAATAATTGCAAAAATGATGATAAAAAGTATTAGAATAAGTGAGAAAGTCTTAAGAAGGTTGCTCATAAATGAAGCGACTCGAGGTAGATATCGTTGCAGAAGCAATCCAACAGCCAAGGGCACAACCAATCCAAGGGCTAGCGTGAGTATTCGTGAATAAGGGATGACTATGGAGCCCTCTTCAAAGATGATACGCCCGAGAGTGAAGGTCCATGCCGGCATCATGACTGCCAATCAAAAAGAAAAAGGTTTACTTGAAATCACCCAATAAACAACAAGTGATGGCCTCTGGCCAAGTCTTTGTGCATCAAACATAAAAGCATTTTCCCTTTTTATTTTTATTATAAATAAACTAATCTTCGAAAATGAATTTTAGACTTATAAACAATGTTTTATTTTAAATAATTTCTTCTATTTTAATAATTAAGTGAGAGATTTATATTTGCTGTTGGGCTTAAGGTGCGCGTCTCGGGGTGCTAATTTTGGGACTTTCCAGCGGCCACAATTTTGAAGCTATCGACCTCAATTTTTTTTTTAAATTAAAGCTATTTAAAATATCTACAACTTATAGAAGCCCTTTTTTCGATTTTCGAAAAAATAAATTTTTTGTTTTTAGATTAATCGCATTAAATAAAAGATATTAAAAAAAAAATCGCTCTATAACTTATAGATAATTAAATTAGTAATCATTTTTGTTAAAAAATAATTAATTTTTGCCTTTAATTAATTAGCTGGAAGCTCTAGAATGAAATGGAAAAAATCCCTTGTATTCCTATGGGGAAAACTAACGCTATCTCTTGCCGTCTCGAGTAACTCGTTGTAGCAGCGGCGTAACCAGCCTTTCAGGGCGCCAAAGGCGCGGGCAATTGCTCGCCGAAGGCGAGCACGGGGTCCAGGGGCGGAGCCCCCTAGAAAATCGGCGCCCTAGTTAAGCTTCCGCCCCCCTGCCCTCAAAGGCTGGTTACGCCGCTGGCTAACCCATACATGTTTTAGGGTTATACTGTAATTATAAAAAGTTTGAATACTGTTCATGTAGTAGATACTATTTTTAAATATTTTATCGGTTTAAGATACAGCAAATCGTTGTACCTCTGACCTTAAATTTTTTTTATTTTTTGGCCGAGAAAGAAAATGAGGATTGATTCTTTGTGAGTTACTGAGTCATCTCTTTCCTCTTCCTGCGCTTGTTTGATTTATAAACCTCGTGGGCCAAGGCTATATTTAGGGAAGCCCTATGGGAGGAGACTGTCTGTGAAAAAATAGGTGAGAATATAAATGAAAACGTCGCTCTCGCAATTATGTAATTTCAAATTTATTCATATTTAATTGAATAAAAATAATTGATAACACAGGGCAACACTGATTCTGCGGCATGGGATTTATTAAACAATTTTAAGTAATTTTGGTCTGCTGAATACGAAAGTAATAATATTTTTGTTGAATTCACTCTACTTTTTGAGATAATCGCAATCCAATTTATACTGGAAATTAAATTATAGGAGGGGAATAATTTTTAAAACGTTCATTTTAAAATTATCAAATTGATTTCAAACAAGCAAAGTGCTATAAATGATACAAAGAATAATTAAATTAATTATAAAAATCAAAAATATATCAATAAGAGTTAATAAGGACGTTCTGTACGGGCAGTAGCGAATCCAGGTCGAGGCAAAGGGGGGCGCTCCCCCCCCCGCCCCAGTCTCATCAAGCCTTTGGCGCCCCTCGATACCGACATAGGCGCCCTAGCGCATCCGACTTTCCAGCTTTTTTTTGAAATTACATAATAAATTCATTTTATATCACAATCCGGAGAAAAATTACAAAAAAAATGCTCTAACGAGATTCGAATACTAAAAAAAAAGGCTCGAACGAAAAACGGCGCCCCAGTTGAGCTTTGCCCCCCCCCCCCCCCCCCCCCAAACTATTAAGCCCCTGTGTACGGGGCTTTCCTTTGGTGTTTCTCGTCCAGTTTATCATGAGAACCAGAGGCAATTCAAACAAAATAATTTATAGGCTGACTACTTCGTCATCATAGCTATCTAAATTGACTTCATAAGCTTATGTCGCAGAAAATCTTTTTTTTTTTGTTCCCCTGTTTAATTTACAGAGCAAACAACAAATTAAATGGGGTGGTAGCTATTGTGTTCCGAAAGTTCGACATTATACAGCTATACCCAGGGCTGTATTTCTAAATAGGCTAAAAGGCTGCAGCCTAGAGCGCAACAAATTCGGGGCAATTTTATCAAAAGTTAAAATGAAGTACATATTTCAGACAAATAATATTTCCCGTACGAATTTAAGAATAAGAAGAAGATGAAAACTCTAATGAAATCTATTATCCTTTGTTGTATAAAACAAATGAATTAAGAAAATAGGAACTATAGAGGAGCGGCAAATTGAGTTTAGGCGGCATACTCTTAAATCCTTGCCTAGCTATACTGTATAATAGTATTCACTAACCATCTCATAATAGTTATTTTTAGTTTAATTCAAGTGTATGGACCAAGAGACTGTAAAGTTAGCTCCCAGGAATGATCTCGAGCCCTTCTTGCTTTGCCCTAGACCAACTATTCCCTGCAAAATATATTTATCGTTTCAATGCTGCTTCAGGGTTAGCAATTATAGGATGAAACATTTGTACGACTTTTCGTGTGCTCCCTCCCCCCTTTCCTTGTCCCAAATTTAAAAGCAGTGCAGGACTTTTTTTTTTGCACGTTTAATTTTAATAAGACAATCATAAATTAGATCAGAAGCTAACGCGTGAAAAGAGGGTCAAGTTTTTAAATAGGTACAAATCTAGGAAAATAAATTTAGATATTATTGATAAATTTAGCGTGAATGCTAAGAGAGCTTATATATATATATTAAGTTTTTAATTAAAAAAAAAAAAATATAAATAATATGAATAATCAGCAGGTAAGAATTTTCTTTTAGCAAAATAATGTTACATAGTGAATTAAAATTATTTTTTTTTTAGGTTGGACGAGGGTCAGGCAATCTTGAGCAAAGGATAGCAACCCGGAGAGGTTGGAGATCCTGGGCTCGGACTCCCGGTGCCTATGGAACGTTTGCCCCCCAACAAATAAACATTCTCATATATCTGTTAAATATACAAATTTTTTTTTTTTTATTTTTTAAATAATAGTTTTTATTAATTTTTAAATTTTTTTAATCTTTATGTCAAAATCTTCCTACAACATTCTAGTTGAAAATAATATTTATTGACAATTTTATTTCTTAAAGATACAAAAAAGCATTTTTGTAAAAACGTTTTTTCGTCACCTTACCCGCACAGTCGGGTAAGATGACGAAATTTATTTTTTTCCTTTAAATCAGAAGGCTATTTGTTAAAAAAAACTTTCCTGGGTATTTTTTTAAATATTCAAATAAAAAAAAAGTAACAAAGAAAAATACCAAAGGCAAGCATGGTGCTGATTGTAGTCATCGTAATACTCAAATTAAGATTTCCCCCAAGGAATACTGTCCAAATATTTGATGCGCCTCCAGCAGGGCTGATTCCGGTAAAGAAGAGGCCAAGTTGAAGAGCTGGCGAATAGGGGAAGAGAAGTCTGCCCAAGCCGAAACTCACCTATAAATTAAATAAAAAAAAAATTAACAAAGTTAGGGGATCGGATGATGGCGACGAGAGAAGAATGGCACATTTTCTGATCCTTTTATCCCCTGCCCCCATCACTTACGGGCATGGCATTTAATAAAAGCAAAAGAGAGGAAAAAAACATTATTAAATTAATGATTTCAAAAATATCACTTCAATCTGATTGAGTTCTGATCTGACTATCCTTGAAATTTTATAATCACAATGCAATCGAAGTGTAAAAATATCTAATTCTATATTTTCAAAAATGATGTCAGCAATCTTATTTTTTTTATAATTTACAATTAAAAGCACTCAGCTAAGAGCTTTTGTGCGTTGACTTCCTCCTTTGCAGAGAGGGAAGATCGTTTATTAAAAGAAAAAATATTTATAGGCTCTGTATACATATAATATAACAAATACGGGGTGGGCCAAGAGTGCGTGGACGGAAGAGATTGTGGCTTTATTAACGTCGTTAGCCTTTACGAAAATTGGGATTATTTTAAAAAACTGTTGTCTGAGAATAAAAATGAATATTACGATTAGCATATAACTTAGAGGGCTCTTCTTTTGTGGTGTTTTTTAAAACAATCCAAACGCAAAAGAAAATTGTAATAAATAGAAAAGATATGCTAAATTTGAACATGTCCATGGGCGTAACTAGAGAATTTGGCTGGGGGGGGGGGGGCATGAGACCAGCTATCCTCCGGTGGGCCTAGAAAGCCCCATATTTTCTCAATTTTTCTTTCTTTTCTTGGGCAAGTTTTTTTTTTTTTTTTTGAACACACAATCGGTTGCAAAATTTGTATTAGTCACCCAGGTCACATTTCACGGCAGGTCGGAGTCATCCATTAGGACCCCTCACATTGATTTTTTTGTGTCTGTAAAGCCCCCCCCCATACCCGCCGTACTTTAAACTTTAGTACGCGAGCCTGCTCAGCTCACCTTCAAACGAGCCAAATCCGCATGTGTGTGGGCTCTCACGAGAAGAGCAAAGCCAAAAATAAAATACTTTATCTGAGGATCGAGCCCACACACTTGCGGATCTGCTCCCGAGCCGAGCTGGACAGAAAGCCCAGACGGATCTGTCCCGCCTCGGCTCGGCTCGGCTCGTGAGAGCCCACACACATCGCGGTTTGGCTCATTTGAAGGCGAGCCGAGCAGGGCTCGCTTACTAGAAAGTACGGCGTGTATGGGGCGCTTTACTGGGGGTGCGATTATCTTCCACTTTCCTATCCCAGGAGGAGACTTGGAAATGTGGCAATTTGGCTGGACTCGATCCCGAGTTGTTTAAAATTCAAATCCATAATCCGCAGCTCTTATTCCCTCTCTAGTCTCTTCACTCCAAGGAGGGATTCAAGGGGGGGGGGGGTTAAAGGGGATAATTACCCCCCCCCCCCGAGATTAAAAAAATACTTTTTTTCGAAAAAAATGTATTTTTAATGTAAAATTTAAAAATTAATACTTAAAAATTTGATTTGTATTTATATTCTGATAAACAACTACAGAATGCACCTTTAAATTACCGAAATTAAGAAAAATTGTGTGCTGTGCGACCAGTTACACCAGATCACCCCCCCCCCGAGAAACATCTCTGGATCCGCCCTCTGTATACAATATCGATATTAATAAATATATAACTGAATATTTATTAATTAAAATCGATCGATATTAGTTAATAGAAAAAAAAAAATAGAAATTTCGCTAATGAAATATTTCAACTTCCCTCCGACGACCTTAACATTTAAATAACCAATTCACATATAATTAATAATAGTTTTCTTTTAAGTTTTATTTGTTTTCGTTATGAAAGGATTCCGATATGAGGAAACAATTTTAATTACTTTAGATAATCGAAAGCTTCTTCTTGGTGGCTATAAAAAATTTTAAAATTAAGTCAAGGTTAGAGAGCAATGGATGCGACGAGAGTCTCGACACATGAATTAAAATTACGAATTTCGAAATCTGTTTCGAAGATGTTAACCAACTGGTTGAAATGCAAGTATATCGGTCTATATATAATAATAATAATAAATAAATAAATGGGGTGTCAAGGAATTATGCCAAAGGGATTAAGTCCTGAAAACAACGAGTGAGGAGTTTTATTAGCATTACAAGCCTCAGTGGAAAATAGTCATATGCATATTAAAATATGTCTATACTCTTACAATGTTGTAATTAGAGTTGTAATTGATGCTTGTTGGGCGCCAAGAATCATAAAAAGAATCAGACTCTTCATTTTCAGCTCCCTTATTCGTTCAAGTCGTTTGAACACGAGATAAATTTTCATTCACTCCAGATTTCGACGCCATTTTGTTGTGGCTTATGACTATCTTACTTCTCAAATCTTTACAGTGGATACAGAGGGGGGGAAGGGGGGAATTGCCCCCCCCCCCCCCCGAGACAAAATTGAAAAAAATTGTATATTTAATGTATTCATTCATTCTTCCTTTGTCCCCATGACCTCCCGTGATTGGAACAAGCTCCCTGCGTCTATCTTCTCCAAAACCTACAATCTTCAGACTTTCAAGTCTAACCTCAACAGGCATCTTCTCAGTTCCCGCAGTCTTCTCCTTTTTGTTTTTATTTTCTTCCTGGCTGCATGTGACCACTGGTCATTATAGGTCTTCGGACCTTATGCACCCATTCCAAAAAAAAAAAATAAATAAATAAATAAAACTTTAATTATAATACTTAAAAATTTGATTTGTATATATTTTCTGATAAACAACTACAGAATGCACCTTTAAATTACCGATAATAAGAAAAAATTGTGTGCTGTGCGACCAGTCACACCAAATTACTCCCCCCCCGAGAAACTCCTCTGCTTCCGCCACTGACTAGCTGGCCAAGTAGAGAACATCATATGCAGCCAACTATTGTAAATTCAAGAAACTTCTTTGTGTGGTATTAAAGATGGATATTTAAAGAATGCAATGGCATGAATATCTCAAAAATAACAAAATGGTGGCTTATGACTATATTCCACTAAGCCCTTCATATATTTAAACTATAAGCTTAAAAAAAAAAAAAAAAAAACAAAAAAAAAAAAGTGGAAACTCGCATAAAAGCAAATTTGCGTGATTAAGATTGCGTTATTAATTTAATCATTTCATTTAGAAAGAAAAAGATGTTGTATTTGCCTTTCCGGTCTAGTTAGTAAATTAAATTTATAGACTTAAATAATTATAGTTTTCTAAAAAGAATTTTAAAGCCTAATAAATTAATACAAACAAGTTAACGACATTCATGAAAAAAAAAAAAAGAAGAGGGTTCAAAGTTTCAAGTTTAAACAATTTTTCATTCTATAGAGTTGTATTTATACAAGCATAAGTTATATGTTAATTAAAAGGTAAATATTTAAATTTGAACAAACGCGCATTCAAATTTTATTTATTTCAAGAGGTGGGGGAAGCGGCGAGGGGGGGGGTGGCAAAACCCAAAGCGCGAATTCGTCTCAAATAAGAAAAAAAAAGAAAGAAAGAGATTAAGTTAAATGTTTCCCATTTATTTTAAGTTTCAATGACTAAAGAATAATCGTTGCAAAGCAGCTGCGTCATTCGAGAGGGAAGATCCTGCTGGAGATTGAGGGGACTGCGTTGCGTTCAAGTGATGCTTCCAACACTTGAAGAATAATTTATAAAAAGAAAATAGAATTATATAGGTAGGTCTAAGGAAAAGAAAAATGAAAAAAATTCTCCCTCCCTCAGTATTAACTGGTGTGACTAAAGGCACATTACTCAACTTTTGTTTACCGAAATTTGAATTTTTTTTTTTTTTTTGGAATGGGTGCATAAGGTCCGAAGACCTATAATGACCAATAGTCACATGCAGCCAGGAAGAAAATAAAAACAAAAGGGCAAGGGGAAACTCAACTGCGGGAACTGAGAAGATGCCTGCTGAGGTTAGACTTGGAAAGTCTGAAGGATTGGTAGGTTTTGGGGAAGATAGACGCTAGGGAGCTTGTTCCAATCACGGGAGGTCATGGTGACAAAGGAAGAATGAAAAAATGTTGTAAAACGTGAATATCTATCAAAATCTTTACATTTAATTTTTGATGTAATCTCTTTCTTTATATTACCTAGAAGTAAGGGAGGCCAGGGAAAGCAAAAACGTCAAGACAAATGGGAAGTAAAGCAAAAAGAAAAATAAGGAAGCTATAAAACAATATTTTCAGGGATCAAGAATTTACAGATCCCCACCCAAATTATTTTTTATTGTCGATCTTCATTTATTTGAACAGTTGAATAATAACTATCCAAAAGATTTGTTCACGAATCCCTCCCAGGAGAAGATGGTCCGTAGAATTATTGAGAGAGAAGACGAGATGAATAAATTTATTTGATTTGTCAAGGAAAACTATTTTTATAATCCAGGTGGAGATGATTAAAACGCACCTTTATAAGGTGAATTGTTTTTATTATTGGCCAACTGTAAATATTAAGGGGAGCTGGTCAAAATGCAACATTAAATTAGATACATACGTGACAAAATCAACTGGATCACAAGGCAATCCGAATCTCAAGACATTTATAATACATGAGCCTCCATTTCCAAGTGTCTAGTTGCATCGGGAACCAATTTTTAGGAAACGAGAAAAACGTGTATTTTATTAAACTCAAAAGTTAATTTATGACTGTTATGTTTATAAAATCTGTAAATCAATTAGGAACACAATTTCAATTGATTTTGTCATGTATGTATGTAATTTTATGTTCCATTTTGACAAGGCCCTGAAGATGGCATCACGCCGAAACTGAATATGTGATGCGGAAAGTGAAAAGGGATCTCTTGTAGGAAATTTAACAAATTTGAGGTAATGATATTTTATTGTAGAGGGTAATTTTAAGACCTCTATGATACCTCAAAAACTAAAAAAGTTACAGCCTTTCAAAGTTATAGATATAAAACGCATTTAAACACAATTAAAAACTATTTAAGGTTTCTAAATCGCTTATTTTGTAATATTTATCGGATTCTTATCGCTAAAATTACCGAATAAACCTGTATAGAAATATTGAATCTTCAATTTCAAGATGTTCCTTTCTCGGTCCTTCCTCTTGGTTGAATTTAGGTGGTAGGTTTTCAAATTATTAATAAAATTTTTTGAATTTTAATAACAGAGGCTTTTTATTAGGTTGGTTCTACAGTGGGCTCACAGTCGGCTGCATCTTCAGAACCGACAAAATGTATTTATTTTAAGGTTCTGAAGATGGCGAAAGCCGAAACATTTGTGAACGGCCCGCATTGTAAATCAACCTAATAAAAACCTCAGTTAATAAAATTCAAAAATTTTATTACATTATATTATTTATTATAATATAATATTATTATTTGAAAACCTACCACCTAAATTCAACCAAAAGAGCCGAGAAAGGAACATCTTGAATTGAAGATTAAATTCTACCGGCTCAGCATCTGTAAATTTTAAATTTAGGAAATATTGAAGAATTGTATTCAATCGAAACCCAAAAATCTATATTTTTGACCTAATTCGACTAAAATGCCAGTACCGATAATTTTACTTCGCCGACAAGAGATCCCTGACTCACTTTCCGATTATGTTCACAGTTGGACAATAATAATAATAATAATAGAAACAAGTCAACTTATACATTTGCGTTTTAATCATCTTTACCTGAATTCCGAGTAAGACGAGTAACCACCTGAAAATCAAATAAATTTATTTAAAAAGCCCCTCTCTCTAGAAGTACAGAGAGTAGTTCTCTTCTCACATTTCAAAGATCACCTGTCCTAAGTGAAATAATATAGGCCTATTTAAATTACATAGTTCAAATGGACACTCTGTATATTGGCTAGCGAATAATCTAAATAAATATGAACGGAGTCTAAATGGTCTCAGATCCCGGAAGAGTTAAAAAATGTTTACGGTTTAGTAGGTCTGTCTACTGATATAAAAATATTATTTTAAGTCGTTAAACTCAGTTTATATTTTCTTTACAATTCCCTTCCTTCTGCTTTATACGCCAATTCTTTTATTATAATGAAAATAAAGAGATCACGAAGATATACAATACCCACCAGAGGCATAATGAAGAATTGAGCAAAAAGTCCAATGGCAGGTCCAATTGGCCGTTTCACAGTTGATTTCATGACAAGCCAATCCACGGCACAGCCGAAATTAATATAAATAACAGAGACTAGGATGGCGACACTGATGGTGAATGCCTTATCTATGGCTCTTTCTTTGTCTTATAACTGTCACCTGAAATAAAGAACGAATGAACAATTAATTAAAAGTCTCTTTGGTTTGAAACATGGCATATTAAGTTTGGGAAGGGGGGTCTTAAAAAATTTAGCCAAAAACCCCAACTATTGCCAAAAATTGCCAACAGATGGCAGGATGGTAGGACTATATTTAATATAATGTATTTGTTTGATTTCTGATGATCTTTTAACAATCAATAGTTTATAAATAATATTATTAGATAGATAATATAGCCCTCGGGGCTTGGTGTAGGGGTTAGCGTGCTATCCTCGTATACCAAAAGTCACGGGTTCGGACCCCAGGCAGTCCGATTATTTTATTTAAGCCATTTGGATACTAAATGGCTTAAATAAGAATGCCTGGACCCCAAATATGTATATTAATCAATAACGGATATCGTAAAAGTCTTATATGGCCTGAGTTGCCGAAGACTGTGTGAATGTGTGTGAGTGTGAGATGAGAAAAAGTGTGAGGGTTAAAAAAAATATACAATATATATAGATATAGATATTATATCATTTCTACACATGAAA
The DNA here is from genome assembly GCA_023213315.1 of Euborellia annulipes. Lineage (NCBI taxonomy): Eukaryota > Metazoa > Arthropoda > Insecta > Dermaptera > Anisolabididae > Euborellia > Euborellia annulipes. Next base: position 28,262 of record JAKCPI010018047.1, on the reverse strand, counting down.
ATATATAAGCTAAAAGGATCTGATAATCCGGCTTTTAGACTAGCCTGCCACCTTTTTCAAGAGTGCTGAATTATTACCGTTAATTTTTAAATAAACAAGAATTTATTTTTTACTTTTCCCATAACATTTAATTATTATAGGTGGAATATTAATGATTTTTACATTTTTTGATTTAAAAAAAAAAAAATTAAAATTTTCATAATAGAGTGTTTTTTTTGCAATTTCTATAAATAAAGAAAAAAAGTATTTTTTAATTAATAGTAATTTAAAAAAAGAGCATTCTATTATGTAAAATACTCACGAATTTAAATCATTAAAAAAAAAAACCAGATAAAAAAATACTTTAAAATGCCTCTGTAGTTTCGGGCAAAAGATTCAATGTGCCCGCCTGAAAATAAAATTATTTTTGATTGCTATCATATATTATTAAATTTACTTTTTTTAATGTGAAAGATTTCAACTCCACAATCGAATAATCTTCGCGGCGCCTATCCCCCATATTGTGGGTTATAAACAAAAAGTTAAAAATAAGAAATCACACATAGGCACGTATAAATTCATTGATGATTAGTTTGAAACGAAAAATTTGAAACAATCGATCAAAAAAGAAAAATGATAAATGATGAGTGAATGTTTATAAATAGCTGGAAGAGAGAAGTAAAAAATAAAAAAATTTTAGACGTCAGTGCTGCAGCACAAAGCTTACCTTCGGTAATCGAAAGTTGTTTCTTTACTTGTCACATAAAATTTTTGTGTCGACATGTATTCTAGCCGCAAAATGGATATTTTAATTCTAGATGGTGAATTTATTTTAGGGAAAACACAATCTATATTTTGTTACCTTGAACCATTTCTCCTATGAAATATAAGAGTAAAGTGTGCTTCAAACAATTTTGAGGGCAAAACGGAGAATCATACATTTGAAGGAGCGGTCTAAAAAATAGTTAGTAGATGTTTAGAAGCTGTTTAATCAGAAGATGCGTTAGTTTTTCCATAGCGAAACTTTTGAGCCAATTTCATGAAAAACCAGCTGAAAAAGTACATCAGTAAAGTAACTAGTACTCTTTGGCCGATTTTGATTAAAAGCTTATTTTTCCGGTCCCGGGAGGTATTTAACTTAAATATAAAATTTCATCCTCCTAGCTCAATTCCTTCATGCTTAAAATTGAACACACACAGACACACAGACACACACACAGACACACAGACACACAGACAGACAGACCATGTCGCGAAAATCACTTTTTTGGATTCAGGGGACCTCAAAACGTGAAGATCCATCAAAATCTCGACATCGAATGTTTTGACATGAAACCAATACTTTCTCTCTATATATATATTACATATATACATAGGTAAGAGAAAGTAAAAAAATTAAGAACGTCAGTGCTGCAGTTCAAAGCTTAACTAAAGTGGCTTTACTATCACATAAAAATTATAAATATATTCTAGAAAATGATATTTTATGCTAGATGGTGAATGTATTTTAAAAAAACACAATCTGTATTTTCCCTTGTCTCAGAAATATAGAATAAAATTTAAAACGCGTTAAACGAGTGAAAAATGGAGGATCATTTTGTTTACATTAAGGTGCGCGTCTCGAAAAATCGTTAGTAGATGATTCAGAAGCTGTTTACTCTAGGCGGCAAGAGATGGCGTTAGTTTTTCCCATATGGAAACAAGGGTTTTATTCAATTTCATTTGAAAGGTTCCAGCTGATTAATTAAAGGCAAAAGAGGTCAAAGTGTTCCACTTTTTTGCACCAGTGTATATTATAATTAAGTGAATATATTTCATAAGGCGAGATAGAAACCACCATCAATTTTATAGAATTTTTTGACCCCGTAAAATTCTCTATTAAAAAAAAAATCCCATTAAATTTTGTCTTGTAGATTCGGAGAGTATGCATTACAAACAGACTGACTTTGTCTTTTATATAATAAGAAGGGAGCTATTTGTAGCACAAATCAAATGTTGATCTTCAGACATTTGAGAAGCAAAATATGGTGAAAGGAAATTTTATATTTAAGCTCATACACGTGAGTAGCTAAGATTATATCTGAAACAAAAGTTGATCAAAACAAGTTATGGTATTTTCTTTATAATAATAAAATGAGTGGGGCTAACGTGATGCTTATTCATGTTATAAAAAATATTTGTACTAACTAGACTAGAGTTTTGAATGAGATAGTTTTCAAACAAAGACAAGTAGATCGTAAGAAAGCAGCCAATATATCGTTTAAGATAAATTGGACTTAACGAGCCCTCTAGGACTCGAACCAGAACTTCCTACTTTCGCGCCGGACCGACTATCCTTATTCTAAGTCGCCGGTCCAATAAAAGACATCATCTCACGCTTGCCAATTATAATAGGGGCATTAACATAAGAATACCTTATGTTATGCAATTTATTTGTAAAAATATTAAAATTTCCTTTGAATTGAATAGTGGAACGTGACTGTGGCTGATATGTTGAATAGGGAAGAGGATGCAGCCAATAATTGAGCCTCTATTTAATAATTAAGCAACGTTTCGCCCTGCCATCTTCAGTCTTCAGAGCTTATCCAAATTTTTAAACAAAAAATAGAGTCGTTTTTATTAATACAATTCTTTGTCAAGAGAATGTAATTTTACTTAAAATACCCACAGGCAAGGGCAGATACAAGGGGGTAAAGGGGGTAATTACCCCTCTCCTCCCGAGATTTGAAAAAAATACTACTTTTTTTTCGAAAAAATTTTTTTTTTTTATTTACTTAAAAATTTGATTTATATTTATATTCTGGCAAACAAGTACAGAATGCGCCTTTAAATTACCGAAATTAAGAAAAAATTGTGGGCTGTGCGACCAGTCACTCCAGATTATCCCCCCCCTCCCGAGAAACTCCTCTGGATCCGCCACTGATTATAATACCATGTATTCATGATATTGAACTTCGTGGTATCCCTTATGGGTATTTTAAGTAAAATTACAAGAATGCAAATAATTTGTATTAATAAATAAAAATATGAATAGCCTATGCTCTTTTGAAGGCTGAAAATGGCAGGGTTGATCCAAAGAGAGCTTAATTACTAAATGGAGGCTCAATTAATGCATCCTCTTCCTATTCAAAAAATTTCCTTTATATAAGAAATAGTAAGTAAGAAAATCTTTTATAGAATACAATTTTTAATACTTATATGCAAGTTGTATGATTTAGAGATGAGGTTCGTGCTTAAAAATTATTTTGGTTCAAAAATTTCTTAATCAAACTCGAATTTAAAATAAAAATTAATCTTGAAAGGTTGACGGGGGGTTTTTGATTTTCAGATTTTTATTTTGTTGGCGTTGTTTGATTTTTCAAAAACGTGAATCTCGTTTGAAGAATTCTGATAATTAAGTTCATCTATTCTCATTTACTTTTGAATTATGCTTTTCATTAATAATATAATAAAAATAAAATGTACAGTTATTTTTTTCAAGCTTAATTTTTATATTAAATTCGAGTTAATTAAGAAATCTTTGAACCAAAACAAATTTTAAGCACAAACATCTCTAAATCATTTAACTTGCGTATTCTTATTTCCTAGCCTTATTCCCGCAGTGCGGGGTCGGCTGAATGGGTTTGTTACGACCGGAAGAAATAGAATAGGCCCGTCGTACGGGCGCCTGTTGAAAATATAGAAGGAAGGGACAGACATGTAAAGAAAAGGACTGCCAGTCCCAGCTGAGGAAATTTTAATATTGAGTTTTTCGATATTTTTGTTATATTGTTCAATTTATAATTGATGCGAGATTTTCAATCTTCATCTTTCTAAGCAAAGTGTTTTTTTACAAGGGAAAAGGGAGAGGAGAGAAAGATGAAAATAATTAATTCAAAAAGGAAACAAAATAATTTAAAAAATTTTATAATTCTGGAGATTAAACGATAGAGATGATGCAAATCCTGAACCCCACTGTCTTGCTATTCACGTGCCAGATATTAGGCCTATGTGAAAATTTTAAATTCAAATGACCATCAATTTTTATTAAGTGAAAACATGATCAAATTTCGGGGTTAGAAAAATAATGAAGTTTTCAAAATGATTTTTAGAATATTTTTTTTTTTCATTACATTTCAGTTAGAGTTCCCTCAAGTTTTGACCTCTGTTCTATAAAGCCACTCATTAAATTTTCATAAGCCTTCTCTGTGTGTTCTCTTGCCAAAATTTTAAAGGTCTATAAATATTTTTATTTGAATTTAAGTGTATTTATAATTGTTTGTATTTAAAAGAAAATTATAATAATTTTACAATACTTTTGTTCAACTTGCCTTAAAGCCTTCTTTTAATTGATGGAATAAAGGGTAGAGTATTAGTTGTTGAGGCCAAGTCTTATGCTTTGCAATAGCGAATCATCGATTATGGAAAATGTCCTCGAACGGGAGTTATAGTATCGAGAGTATGGTTATGATATCAATATGAAAATTTGTTAAATTTGGAATAGTTTTCGAGGCTTATTTATTATTATTTAACAAATGTCTGAGGAGGCGATTAATTGAGCAGTTAAGCTTATAATCCTGAGTTAAAGATAACTCGCCTTATGGCAAAATTATCCTACTCTATTTGTGATGCCTCCTCCTGAGGAAGGAAACGGGAACCCACCTCAGTATTATTCTCATGAAAGTTACTCCTCAGAGTAATCACAACGTGTCAATTCTGACACTAATGACTGAAGAGAATGTCCAGATTCTAGCTGACTAAATTGGTTATTTATTTTGCTCCTGACCCTCTGGGATTTCTATTTAACTATAAATAGTCCCAATATTCTTAAAAGGGTTTTACTGCTTATACAGTATATGAGGCAATGTGAGTTTTTGCTGATGTTGCCAAGTGTCTGCTTACTTGGTGCAAAGGAAGACCTTAGATGGCTAGGGGTCAACTCCCTGAGGCCAAACGTTACTTGATCTACCAGCAAAATAAATATAGGTCTATTCATAAAATATTTTTCTATTTTTTTCCTAATTAAATCAAATAAAATGTGAAATATACGTATAAATTGATTGTCTATAGTGTATAGGAATATTAAATATCAATTCATTTCCGTATTACAAGTTTTTATGATTCACAAATAATATCGCTGTGAATGTGTTAGGGTCAGTCGCATCGTCAACTGACCTTGAGTGATTGCGATTCTCGAAAAGTTTTGCCTTTCGGGATCCAAACAGTTAAATCTGCATAGCCGGGAAATCGTCCGGTAACGTTCACTGTAGCTCTCCATGCTGGAAAATTTCCTTCCTCAACAGGCACGAGGATTTCTGTTTGTAAGCCTGATACATATACGGAGCCCAACTGAAAAATAAAAAAATCAAAATTAGAAAAAAACTTGTAATTGAGACTTTGGAGCAACTTAGTGGATAAGCAATTAATCTAGATATTTTCATTTCGCTGGTAAATGGTGCGGCTAGCGCTTATCAATCCTTATTTTTTGATGGCACAATAACTGCTAAATAGGGAAGTCGTTTTACCACTTTTTTTCGGAGCGAAATACAGTAGTTATAAAGCGACCATATATTTGGATAACGAGATGAAAACTGACATTCTAGCCTCAACATTTTTTTTTTTCTGCCTTATTTCCTTCATAAGGCAGACAAAAAGGAAATAAGGCAGAAAAAAAAAATTAAGAACAAATTGTTTTATTTAGAACATTGGTTCTCAACCACTATGCAGCGACACTTTTGTGTGCCGCCAAATTTATTTTATTTTACATTCAAAATTATTATCATATTGTATTTTACACAGTGTATTGTAAACACAACTTATCTTTTTCTTTGTATGTAATTTTGAAATCGTTAAAAGTGTGCCGTGACAAAAAAAAAGGTTGAGAATCACTGATTTAGAAATTCTGTTGTTGTTTTGGCTAATTCTTTCGGCCTTCTTCAGGATAATTGAGTGATCGCTGTGAGTTTACAATGCTTGGCGTTCAAAAGTTTTGAACCAGACGATTGTCGACCACCACATCATGCATGGGCGTAACTGGAGAATTTGGCTGAGGGGGGGGGGGGGCCTGGGACCAGGTATCCTCCGGAGAGCCTGGAAAGCCCCATATTTTCTCAATTTTTCTTGGAGCAGGGAGCATGCCCCCCTGCACTCCCCCCCTAGTTACGCCCATGAAATCATGACAGGAAACACCAAGGGTTGGGTCTAAACACCATCTAATCTAAGGCAGAAACGCGGAGAGAGTAATTTTTAGCTGGAAAACTCAAGGGGGGGGGGGGTTCTTATAAGTTATTAATAATTATTTTTTATTTCAGACAGCAAACTAATTTCAGAAGATAATGAGTGTTTAAAGAAAAATGCAGTGATTAAAATAATTCATTTTTCCGTAAATACTTTGACCTTGTGAATTTTTTTTTGCTCACTTATCTTTCTCATCAAATATTGAATGAATAATTCTTTTTAAAAAATATTTATGCAAATTTAATTAGACTTTTTCAAACAATAATGAAATTGACGTAAAAGAAAGAACTAGAGACAAGTGATTTGTTTAATTTTCTAGGAAGAAGTTTTCGAAAACAAGAATCTCTTGAGTGGAATGAAAAATGGTTTAAAAATAAATAATAAATATCTATTTTTAACAAGCCCCTGTATAAGAAAACTAATCAATTGGATGGGCATGGAGAGAGAAACAGAGAAGCTGTAGGAAATTTTTTTCTCAAGTTCTATTAAAAAATATACAAATTTTTATGTCTAATCGGTGTTTATAATTTTATTTAAGAAAATTGAAGAATTTATGATGAAATAACGGATTGTCGATGTCGAAAAGAAAGAATATGTTGTTTGTTGATGGATCAAGGAACAATAAACCGTGTTCTGAATTGCGCGTTAACTGAATTTTAAATTACTAAATAATGCTAAAAGTAATAGGATTGAGCAGACTAAGCACATTAAAGGTTAACGATTAGCAGGAAGTAACTTAATTTTTTCATAAACAATTTCTATTTTTGTTTTATTAAAAATTACAGACGTTATATTATGGAAAAAAATAATTATAGACTTATTTTGAGAATAATATCAAAGTCCTTTGAATAAATAAATAAGGAAATGAATTTTTTACTGTACAGAAGTTAATTAGTCATAAAATGTATATTTATTTACCAAAGGAGGGTGAGGGTTGACCAGGGCTGCCCAGAGCTTCTCTCCCCCCCCCCCCCCCCCCAAAAAAATATATTATAATAATTGAAAAAGTTTCCCTCAACTGCCTAAAGGATTTTACTTAAGATAGAAATATTCGTTCTTAGGAGATCTTGAAGATAATTAAAATTTTATAATCAAAAATAAAAATTTTATTTTCAGATTTTTTGACGAGTGAATGAATTGCAACAATTTCGGCATCCTATTTTGGAAAATATTTTGTAATTTTTGCAGATCTGATGATGGCATTGTCATTTGAAAACTTTATCAATTCAGTTGCCAATAAATCTGAAAATAAAAAATAAAATTTTATTTTTTATTAAATTATAAAATATCAATTTTCTTCAAGATCTCCGAAGAAGAGTAAAATTATTTGGATCAGGAAGATGTATGGCAGCCAGCAAGTAATAAAGAAATTATTTGATTTCGAATATTCAAGGGCTTATAAACTAATTAGGCACAAAGTTGTCATTGTTGTCGTGGCGCGAATCTGTGCACATGTATATTTTTTTTATTTATTATAAGATATATTATAGACTCTCACGAAACATTGATACTAGCCTGTTTTTATAAAAAAATGTGCACAAATTCGTGCCACAACAACAATGACAACTTTGTGCCTGATTAGTTTATAAGCCATGGACGAATAAATTTTGTCCGAAACATCTCCTTTTCGGCATTTGGCATCCAAAGGCTCTATTTATTTGCTGCACCCGTACTTGCTCTTTTTCATTCCATATACTGTATATATTCTGGTAAATAAGTACAGAATGTACCTTCAAATTACCGAAAGTAAGGAAAGATTGTGTGCTGTGGGACTAGTCACACCAGATTACCCCCTCTGAGAAATTCCTTGCGTGTTAAATTTAAATTATACTTTATGCCGCAGGGACTGCCCCTTGGTGCAGTGGTTAGCGTGCTGGGTTGCGGGTTCGCATCCTATTTCATATAACAAAAATTGAAAGGGCCAAATGGCCTCCGATGTCGAAAAAGGTATTCAATAAATTTAAAAAAATAATACTTCATAAGTTAAAGGCTTCTGTCGTTTGTTTTTCAATCAAATCATTTTTCAGTAGAGTTAATTTCTTCTTTGTTCAGATTAAAAAATATTCCGAGTTGCGGGATAATGACCAGAGAGATGAGATTTTGAAGAGTGTCAGTCTCTTTGAGCCGATTGTTTTCTCATTTTTGGTTGATTAATGGATTTTACTCCTCTGTGCCTTCGTTGGCAAGTTCTAATTATTTTAATTTTTTCATTCGTTGCTCTTGTGTTTCTTTCAATTTTATTCTCAAAAGATGATTAAACAATTCTGTTTTTCATTCCTATTCTCATTGGCTATGAGTTTTCAATTTTATTTTATAAATAAAATAATATTTTTCTTTAGGCTTCTTCAGTCAAGTTGATGTCTTTGGTCTTTTTATTTCAGATTACGAGTCGCCATTTCGGAACGTACTGTACCACACCCCTTTTATCAAAATGTAATAATAATCTTTTTTAATACCCTTTGCGAGGCTCTTTTAGGATGTCTTCTGTCTAGCATTAAAGATGTTGTTCCCCAGGACATTGCTTAGTGGCTGTTCTTCTTCTTCCTGGTCTGGCTGGCATGCCGGTAATATGAATTTAATGAACTATAATAATCTTTAATTATTTTCAAGTCGTTGAAGGAAATGTTATGTCAAAATTATCTACTCATAATAATATAAATAATCGCATTTATATAAAATATACATATTTATATATTACATTAACAAAATAGAGTGTGTGTTTCTGCATTGCGTTTTCAGTTAGGCAAACAAACAAAAAAAAACTCTTGCTTAAGCCATTCATTCTCTTAAGTGGGGTCATAATGAAGGACATCTTTTAAAAAGGTATACAAATATTAATATATAATTAATAAAATAAAATAACATATCGCCTGCTGAGAATTATAGTGGCGACAGTTCGCCCATAAGCAAATTCTAACTATGGGGCCCCTACTAACATTTTTTTATTTCATATTTTAATATTTCTAAACGATATCTATAAACAAAAAAAAGTTTTTTTTTTAAACCCTCACACTTTTTCTCATTCACACTCACACTCACACACACATACAAACTGTCTTTTCGGCAACTCAGGCCATATAAGGCTTTGACGATAACCCTTATTTTAAAATATATCTATTAGGGGGTCCAGGCATTCTTATTTAAGCCATTTGGTATCCAAATATATAAATAATAAAAAAATAAATTGTAAAAGGAGCAGGAGGTTTACTCGATTCTGTTGCTAATGGAGGTGCAGAGAAGAAATAATTTACGAGAAATTATATCGAGGATTTTTAATGACAAGACGACTGTGATTGCAATTTAACAGTTTCGGTCCGAAAAGACCATCATCAGGCCTGCGAAAGATTACAGAAAAAGTGAGTCCGCACACAGCAATACAAAAAATTAATCACATCACCAATTTACATTTTCAAGAACATTCCATTAAATTCTAGTTCATTTAAATATAGCTAAAAGATATTTTTATTTTTTATTGTACATCAGAAAGATATTTATTTGTTAAATGCATTTATAAGCCTTTAAAAACGAGAAACAAATTAAATTATGTTTAACAGAATGGAGTAAACCTCCTGCTCCTTTTACAATATCCTAGTAGGGCTTGTTTCTACCATCGAAAAAAATAAATTTTTAAAGGGGTTCCCTTTAAGCCGAGGGGCCGAAAGCGTTGCCTCCAGTTACTTCCCTGTAGTTATGCCAGTGAATCTACCCAACGTTGTTAAAAGCTCTTCTCTTTTGAGTGGCAAGTGGCGAAAAAAATACATATATATCCATTCTTTTGCTATTGATTCTGGCCTATTGATTTGTTGCCCCGCTATTTAAATATATATGTTTGTAACACTCTCAAATGCCTTTCTCGAATTGTTCAATTTCGGAGTTTTCGCCACTCAGTATTCTCAGTAGGCGATATATACATCGACTAAGTCCTAATATCCCTCGGGATTGGTGTAGTTAGTAGCGCGCCTGTCTTGTAATTATTATTTGAAATTCCTACGGATCCCCGAGACATTTCCGTGCACGAAGACACACACCTCAAACCCAACCGGCCTCTGGCCTAGCCATCTACCGACACCCCCCGTGAAATTAAGTCATTTCCTATCTCTAATTCTTCCTCCTGCTTTCTTTTCACTTAGCTTACTCTACAATTTCAGTGTAAGGAGTATATACCAAATTTCATCGAACTGGCTGCTTGCGTTTTTAACTAATGTCATTCTCAAACACATACAGAATTCCAAAACTGTTTTTTTTTTTACCCGGGGAGGTCTAAAAACGTGGAGAATCATCAAAATATTGAAGTCGAAATAAAAAATTAAAATAACTTGCTAAGGTCGCATCGTAATCGTTCATTTTGAGTTGGATCTCTTTGGCTCATTTTCCCTTTAAAAAATAAAAAAATTTTAAGTCACCTCGGGTTTTAAGATTTCGAGAGGAAAGGAGAGGGGGCGGGGAATTAATGGGAAGAGAACCGACTCGAACTGAGCCGTACCGAAACGAACTAAACAGAAAAGACTATAGCTCAAATCGACAATTTCAAGTGCTACTTGAGTTTAAAGAGATAATTCACAATCTCATATTTTATTCATATTCTAAAATAAAATTTTTAAGTGAAATTCAATTTCATCATGTATAAAAAAAAAAAAAATTTTGTATGAATAGTTTAGAGATATTATGCAGTTGAATACACAATGTGATGACATGATTTATTACTCAGGTTGTATGTTCTCTTTCTTAAAACAAAACAAAAAAGGATGGTTTCATTCGAGAAATGTGATAAGATAATAAATAAAAACGAGAAAAAATTCCTTTTTTTTCCTCTTCTCTTTTTAATTATTCTAAAATAAAAAAATCTGTGTGACTAGTCGCATAGCACACAACTTTCTCTTACCTTCGGTAATCGAAAGTTGTGTCCTGTGCTTTTCACACATGATTTTTGGTTCGACATGTATTTAGTTTCCGACAGTAGGGTACAATTGAATTCAAGATGTAAAATTTATAAACGTGGGAAAATATTTATATTTTGTTACCATGGCAACCATTTCTCCTATCTTTTCTATGGAGTACAAGAGTCAGGGGCGTATATAGAAATATTTTTCGGGGGGGGGGGAGGGGGGCTGAACTTTTCTGCGAAAATTTTTTTTTTAAGAAACTAAATTTTTTCACACGAAATTTTTTGCAGAACATTTGTTTCTTTTGTGGAGCCTAAGTTTTCCATCCTGCGGTAAAATTTGTTGCACTGATGTCTGTATATCCCTATATATGTATATGTCGTAGACAGATCGTGAAATTAGACAGTTCATGAACTGTCTAGACATTTCATGAACTGCAGCCAGATCGTGTAATGGTCAAACAGTTACATGATCTGGCTAAAAATTTTAGACAGTTCATGAAATGCAATTGGGCCTTAGACAGATCGTGTAATGCTCGAGAATTACATGAAATGTCTAAATTTTTTAGGCAGTTCATGAACTGCCTAACAGCAGTTTTGCCGATCGTGTACTGTTTGTAATTTAATGCAATAAATCTAAAAAAAAAATTTTATTTTTTCGAAAATCAAAAAAAGGGCTTCTATAAGTTGTAGACATTTTAAATAGCTTTAATTTAAAAAAAATTGAGGTAGATAGCTTCAAATTTGTGGCCGCTGGAATCTCCCAAATTTAGAACCCCGAGACGCGCACCTTAACTCAAGATTTACAAAGTGAGGAAGATTTGGAAAATTTAGTAATCGATAATAATAATAATATTGAAAAAAATTGACTTTTTTCGAGGTTGCTTTACAAACAGTACACGATCGGCAAAACTGCTGTTAGGCAGTTCATGAACTGCCTAAAAAATTTAGACATTTCATGTAATTCTCGAGCATTACACGATCTGTCTAAGGCCCAATTGCATTTCATGAACTGTCTAAAATTTTTAGCCAGATCATGTAACTGTTTGACCATTACACGATCTGGCTGCAGTTCATGAAATGTCTAGACAGTTCATGAACTGTCTAATTTCACGATCTGTCTACGACATATATGTGTTTGGGAAATTTCGGTGGGGGGGGGGGGGGGCCTCGGCCCCGGGACAGACACACAGACAGACCATGTCGCGAAAAAACTTTTTTGGAATCAGGGGACCTCAAAACGTGAATATATGTCGCGAAAAAACTTTTTTGGAATCAGGGGACCTCAAAACGTGAATATATGTCGCGAAAAAACTTTTTTGGAATCAGGGGACCTCAAAACGTGTATATCCATCAAAATCTCGACATCGAATTTTTGACATGAATCCAATACTTTCTCTCTATATATATTAACATATATATAGAGGTAAGAGAAAGTAAAAAATTTTACAATATTTAATTTTTTAAGAATATTTATAAAATTATAAGGAATTTGAAATATTCAACAAAAAAATTAGATCAATTTCTTATTTTTATACTTGTTGATAGTGATTGAGCGCGATAGATGATTCACACACTTTTTCAAAATATTTATTTTTTCCAGTCAAGGCAACACTTTGTTTTATAAATTTTTTTTTTCTTTAAATATTTTCAACAACATGTTTTTTCTTCTTTAGTTCAGTTATATACAAACGTGTTTAAAGAATATTTAACTTTGAGAAATGGCCTATAGGGTCAAACAAGAATTTTGCATACCCGAGGGGGAGCTTCAAATTCAGAGAACGTTTTGGCATGTTTTAGTCACGTACCATCACATCATCAGTTTTGAAATGAATTTCTATCGTGAAGAAACTACAACGTTCTTGGTATATTGTTAGAGTTTTTAATAATTTATATCGATCGCCAAGTTGACTCGTATGGGGCCAAACCCTCTGCAACTTTCGATTACCGAAGGTAATGCGACAAGTCACACCAGATTTTTTAATAATGTTCTTTTGAGACTGAGGGAAATATCTTCTTTTTTTAGAAAAGATTCACTCAAAGAGATTTTCAAGATAATCGTCAAGCACACATTAATTAATTAAATAAAATTTGAACTTGATAATAGAAGATTTTCACGCTTTCTTGCCTCAAAGGAATTGAATTAATAATTATTAACTCTAATTATAATTAGAGTGATTCCAAGAGCGCTTTCGGTGCTAAGGAGCTAGGGGCATTCATAGAGACTATAATTTTTTTCGGGTGTTTTTTTCTCTTTCCATATCTTCTTTTCATTTGTTAAAATTGGCACTATCGACGATCTTTCACACAATTATTATTTAAGATCTTATTCGGCATCGAAGACCATTGTTAGATCTATGTTGTGACATAATATTTGTAGGGGGGTTTGTTGGGGTATGTGACTGTGACATGGGGGGGGGGGGCTAGAAAATCGTCAAAAAAGGCGTTACGTAATATGTGAACGACACCTAACGATAAAATGTCGACCTCTAGATTTTGATGGTGCTCCAAGTTTTAGATCTCTTAGTTCAAAAAAAAAAAAAAAAAAAAAAAAAAAAAAAAAACATTTTTGGAATTATGCCGATATCTTAAAAAAAAAAACATGTTAGATCGATGAAATTTAGCATATGTTCCTTAAGATAAAATTGTAGTTCTGTTCTGAGTTTTGGAGTAAATCCCAAAATTTTACTTTACAAAACACAGACTTTTGTTTTTAATTTTGAAATTTGTAATTTTTTTGTCATATTATGATAAATTTCACAATTGTAAACAGTATTTTTTAACCCTTCGGCTACTGAGGCCTAAATTAATAAATTTAAGATACAATATACCGATGGCTACGGAGGACGTTCCACACGCTCATCACCAAGGGTTTCCGAACTTTATGTTATCACTTTGAGAGGAAGGACAGAGGCAGCCAAAAAGAAATAATTCTAAATGCTTATAACAATTTTCCGGAGACGTTTCGGTGCATTTATTTATACTCCATCATCCGTCCTTCAATTGTTTTTTATATATACCAAACAATTTTAGACTAACTCTGAGCACAAAAAACAATTAAAGGACTGATGATGGAGCATAAATAAATGCACCGAAACGTCTCCGGAAAATTGTCATAAGCATTCAGAATTATTTCTTTTTGGCTTTGTCTGCCCTTCCTAGTATAATTTAGATTAGATGCATTTACCTGTCCGCCTCCTCGAGTGGTGATCACCCGCACTTGTGCTTCATCTCGTATCCTGCCCACTTCATCGTCTGTGATATCATTACTTGTGATAACGACAGTTTGTGTTTCCTGCATTGGCAATTGTAAGAGAGTTTCGGGTGTGAATTGCACGCTCCATGGCAAACTATTTGCTCGATTAGCCGACGAGAGGACAACACAGCCGAGAAGGAGGAGTGTCAACGAGCAAACCCATGGACGCATCGGACTCCGGGATCGATCTGGATCAACAAATAAAAAAAAAAAACAATATAGTTGTTGCGTCTGCCAAGGCAGTTGAACAACGACTGACCGGCCATTGAGCGCACACACCGAAGAAATAAAATGAGAAAGTAACAACAACCTAATTAGTTAATTGAATTCGAAGACACAATTTCATTTCGCCATTAAAAAAAAAAAATAAAAAAGATTTCTCTATGAATGAGTTTAAATTTAATAGAAATTCAATTTGTAAATTAATTAGCAAGACTTTGGAATGTGAGTTAAGATTCAATTAAGCTAATTCTTTTCATTTAGTAATAGCGTTTATTTATTTCCATGAGTTGTTTCAATATATACGTATTTACATAAATTTCTTATAACTCGGTGGCAATTATGTTTTTCTTTTTTAGAAAGGCTCAGGTCTCTGAGTAGGAGATTTTTGAAAAAAGAGGTATTTTTATTTTTAGAAATAAATGATAACATGTCGGCAGATTAAAAATTATCTTTTTAAAGTTTCCGGCAAAAGTTTTAATTCCAAATTTTATTTCACTTTTCCTCCAAACTCTCCATACTTATCACATTTTTTTTTCCTTTGAGATAATTTCTTTTGATTAGGTTTTTGTTCAGATGCTACGTATATTTTATTCGGTAATTTAAAAAAATGTATTTTATTTAGGAAGCCACCGAATATTCGGTTTCGGCCAAAATTTCTGGTTTCGGCCGTAGTTTCGGTTTCGGCCAAAAAGTAGCCGAAACTTTCGGCCGGCCGAAACCTGAGTCTGAAAAGATGGGATGAGACTTGCATGCAAAAAAAAGGTCATATGATTTGCAAAAGTGGAAAAGATGCGGAAAAAAATTTAGTCTCCCTAAAAAAAATCTGGTGTGACTGGCGCACAGCACACAACTTTCTCTTATCTTCGGTAATCGAAAGTTGTGTTCTGTGCTTGTCACACCAGATTTTTTGTGTCGACATGTATTTAGTTTCCGACAGTACGGTACATTCGATTTTCAAGATGTAAAATTTATAAGTATGGCAAAATGTTTATATTTTGTTACCATGGCAACCATTTCTCCTATCTTTTCTATGGAGTACAAGAGTAAAGTGGTCTTCAGAAGATTTCAATCACAAAATGAGAATATACATTTTAAAGAGCAACTAAAAAATAGTTGATATATGAATTTAAAAAAAAATCGTTGGAGCAAATTTAGAGAAAATCGAAAAAAACTGAAAAAGTGCATCAGTAAAGTACTAGTAGTCTTTGGCCGATTTTGTTCAAAAGCTTCGTGTCACGTCCCATGGGGGGTGCCTAACTTAAATATAAAATTTCAACTTCCTAGCTCTTTCCGTTCTTGAGATATTTTGTTCACAGACAGACACACAGACGGACACACAGACAGACAGACAGACAGACAGACCATGTCGCGAAAACCACTTTTTTGGATTCAGGGGACCTCAAAACGTGAAGATCCATCAAAATCTCGACATCGAATTTTTGACATGAATCCAATACTTTCTCTCTATATATATATATATATATTACATATATACATAGGTAAGAGAAAGTAAAAAAAGGTAAAATGATTTTCACGAGAGGGGGAAAAAATTTCAAAAAAAAAAAAAAAAAAAAAAAAAGATAAAATGTGAATTTTTCATAGGAAATACAAGTTTCGGTTTCAGCCGAAACTAAGATTGAGGCCGAATATTCGGTTTCGGCTGAAAATCTTGTTTCGGTCGGATCCTAATTTTATTAAGTAAATTTTTATTATAATACGAAGAGAAGTTGCTGTTGATGTTATGGAATGGAAAAGAATAAGTACAGGTGCAGCAAATGAAGAGAGCCTTTGGATGCTAAATGCCGAATAAATTTTGTCCGAAACGTCTCCTTTTCGGCATTTGGCATCCAAAGGCTCTATTCATTTGCTGCACCTGTACTTATTCTTTTCCATTCCAAATTTTTATTATTCAAAAAAATCGACTCCAATTCACTTGAAAGTCTAAATGGATTAACTATTTCCAAACCAAAATCGGCCCAATAAAAGATGGACAATAGCCACTATAAAAATCTGGTGCGACTGGTCACACAGCACACCTGCCATCGGTAATCGAAAGTTGAGTTCTGTGCTTGTCACACCAGTTTTTTGTGTCGACATATATGTAGTTTCCGCCGATATATTAGAATTCAAGATGTAAAATTTATAAGTATGGGAGAATATTTATATTTTGTTACAATGGCAGCCATTTCTCCTATCCTTCCTATGAAGCACAAGAGTAAAGTGGTCTTCAGAAGATTTCAATGGCAAAATGAGAATATACATTTTAAAGAGCATCTAAAAAATAATTGATGTTTGAATTTTAATCAAAATCGTTGGAGCGAATTTTGAGAAAATCAAAAAAAAGTGAAAAAGTACATCAGTAAAGTACTAGTACTTTTTGGCCGATTTTAATTAAAAGCTTATTTTCAAGCTCCAGCGAGGTGAAGAAATTGAGCTAGATGGTTGAAATTTTATATTTAAGTTAGACACCCGTCTGAGGCGTGAAAATAAGCTTTTAATCCAAATAGACCAAAGAGTACCAGTACTAGGGGAGGTCTAACTTGGGGTGAAACAAGCATCCAAAGAAAATCTAAATGCCCCTTTAAAAAAAGAAAAAAATTGCAATCCCGTGTAGATAAAGCTCAGAAGCACAAAGTTCTATCAGAGAGAGAATTTTGCATAACATTAATAAAATAAACAATTTTATCAGTAAAATGAAATGTGGAGATAATAAAAATTATTGCTTATTCATTTATTAAATAGGTAATAACATTTATTGTAATATTATGATTTTATTTCAGAGTAAATTGCATAAAAATTTTTCCATGAGTAATAATAGCTTGATTGTTTCTTTGTAATTATAAAATCTTACATTTTTAAGAAGCGTAATAAGAGAAAATAAGAGAGAGATGATATACATCGTTAATCATTTTTTATTTTGTTTTTTTTTTTTTTTTTTTTTAATAGGAATTTAATATCAAATTAGTTCAAGAACATAATAAATAAGCCAGTTTGTAGGTCAATCTCACTTTTTTTTTTGTAAAAGATTTTCATCTTAGATTAAAACAAAAAACATTTTTTTTTTAAATTTAATCTAATTCGTATATACGCGATTAAAATATGTTTTTGTTTTGATATTAGGTCGTATGTGCGGCAACAAATGACTCGTTAGAGTATGTAATTGATCTTATGCTTGTTTTGGGCATTATTATGCATTACAGATATAATTTTTGCAATGAAGTTCCATCTAATTTGTATGTTCTAGATCAGAGTTTCCCAACCTTTTGGAGTACACGGCACCTCTAGTAAGGATTTGTAAATAATTTTTGCAGTAAATCTGAGAGTATTGCTAAACCAGACAGTCGATCCTGCTTCATATTGTTTCTTAAGTAGTTTTCAACTTATAAAAACTTCTGTCACACACAAACACGGAGACAAAATTTTATGGTACTCTAATCCGAATAAAGTTTCATTGATATGCCCATTTGAAACAGACGAATAAACTATTTTATTCTGAACTACCTATTTTTTGATATCCTCCCTTTTTCCAAAATGTTTAGCACCTTCACTGTTTTATTTGAAGTATACGTGTAAAGAAACGTTTTGCAAAGCTAAGCTGAGTTGCCAGTCTGTGATATTGAAATATTATATAATATCTAACGAACGGAATAACATAATATAGTAAACTTTACTACAATCACTGAGTAAAAACACATCAATAGTTTTGTTAGTTTAAATATAGGGTAATTTTTTTTTGTTGATCTCAATATCTCGCGGCACCCCTTAGCCAATCAAGCGGCACCTTTGGGTGCCGGGGCACACCGGTTGGGAACTACTGTACCAGATAATAATAATTTTTGACAGCAGCAGCTTACTCGTCACCCTTGAATGGAGGTAGGTTTTTATAAATTAATTAAAATTGATATTAATTTTAATTTTGTATTTATATCTCTTCCACAGGTCAAGTGTTTTTGCAAATCTCACTTTCAAAATTTTTTAAATTCCATTATCAAGACCTGAAATTACAAATTATATGTTACAACGTTACATTTATAAAAAATTCTTTTTGTGACGAGTAAGCTGCTGCTGTCAAAAATTAATATTAATTTTCTCGTCTACAAAATATTATAAATCCAGATAATAATGACCAAAATAATCTTTAGATCGTCAAAATTTGTTGAGCCTGAGGATGCTCCTAAATGTGACAGAAACGTCGACCCTTTTTATTAAATAAAAAATTGTAAACGTGGTTAGAAATAAAAAAAATTTATTCATTAGGGCAGGCAAAAAAAAAATATTCTGGGTACAGTCCCGAATCTAAGCACTGTTTTCGTGCATAGATGAACTAAGAAACGTCAAAATTTATTAAAAACGAAATATAATTATATCCGATTTAGAAGGTTCCGTCCGAAATAAGAGCGAGAGTAACAAAAGCTATTTGGATTATATAATAGCACAGGAAATCCCGTACAAAACGTTCTTTTCAATCTTATTGATATGTTTTTGTTTTTTATAATTAATTCTATTATCATTTATTGCACTTGGTTTGTTTGAAATCATTTGATAATTTTAAAATAAACGTTTTAAAAAATATTCTTCCCATTCTAAATGTTAGCGAGGTGAATAGCTAGTAGAAAAAATAAAAAGCCAAGCCAATGTTTATTACTTTATTAAAGAACACACAGCGACGTTTCGGCCGCATTATATCGTAATGAATTTTATGAAATATCTGTCAAAAAACGTAAGAGGTTTTTCTTTTAACAGAGCCCTAGCCATGAAGATGGTCGCATAGTCGACCGAAACGTCGCTGTGGGTTCTTTAATAAAGAAATAAGCATTAGCAGGTTGGCCTTATATTTTTTCTACTCATTCTATAATTGAATTTCCAGTACAAATTGGATTGGCTTTATCTCAAAAAGTAGTCAATTATTATTTTCGTATTCAGCGGACCAAAATTAGTTTAAATTGTTTAATAAATCCCATGCCGCATAATCAGTGTTGCCCTGTGTAATAATAGTCCTTGCTGTTTTCCACACATCTCAATAATAAAGTTGGTTCAAATGAATAATCTAGATTAAAAAAACAACTTCTAAACGGATTATATAAATGAAACTAGCCGCGCCGCCCGCCTCGGCGGGCTTCGCGTCTAGCCGGGGGCTACGCCCCCTGGACCCCCCAGACGCTGGCTCGGGCCCGCCTGCGGCGGACCCTCGCCTTTCTTAAATATGAGAAACGGGCTGGCGTCTAGACGGGGGGCTACGCCCCCTGGACCCCCCACCAGCTGGCTCGGGCCCGCCTGCGGCGGACCCTCGCCTTTTCTTCTTAATTATGAAAAGAAAATTATTATTACTAACAACTAAGTATTCCAATCCAGTGCCTGCTTGAGGATTTGTTTACATTCATGGAATACACAAATGAAAAGAATACAAAAATATTCCTCTGTACATTTCCTATGGGAGAAATCGTAACTTTAGGAATTAATAACTCAAAAAGTTATAGGAATTTCGGGACCCGAGTATTTTCCGGGACTCTCCATAACCTCCTCTATAAGACTGCAAAATTTCGTTTCAAAATTCCATTGGGAAGTTGGTCAAACAGAGCGTGACAGACGGACAGACAGACGGACAGACAGACAGACAGACAGACGGACACTCCGTAATTATTATATATAGATGTTTTTTTTTTTTTTTTGATATATAAGGTGGACTATACTAGATTTTTTAACCTGGGTCAAGAGGATAGAAAGTGAGATTTGTAAAGATATCATACACGTTGCGTAATGATATTCATATAAATTTCTCTTCTAATGACCGGACATAACAAATCTATTTTTTTACATTACTAAACTATGTTATCAAAAGGTTAAAACTGTAAATTTTGAATGCCCTTGAAAAATGGCGTAATTATAATAATTAGATCATTTTATTAAAATCATCAAAGATTATCTTAAATAGAATTCGAAAATAGAAGTCTTTAATGAATAAGAAAATTTTATGTATGATATGAATGTAAATTTCCGTGTTTTTTTTTTTTTTTTTTTTGTGTATACGCTCGTCCTTTAGAATGCTGCACCCGAGATAAGGTCATGGCCGAATTTAATATAAAAGCAGTTCTACTTCTTATCTTTTTAAGCTTTAATATTGCACACATTATCTGCCTATACAGGATCCTCGGGGAAGAAACTAAAGGAGACTTTTAAAATGTAAGCAGATCCCTCCTTGATATACCAAAAGGAAAAATAAATTGCCATTCAAGAAGAATTTTTTTCATTTTTAGTCATTTAATTTTTTTTTTTTTAATTTGTTGAAGTTATCTTTCAGCATCTTTTTAGGGGAGGAAGCTAACCCGGGATCGTAAGCATGAGAAGCTAATATCTTCTCTGTGAGCCTCGGATCACGGGCGAAATTTTAATTTTGACCACCTGTAAAAATAAATATTTCCAAATATTATAAGATTATATAAACAATTTCAAATAAATACATAGGAGCCGAGCTAGAGCGAGTAAGAGGATAAGCAGCTTAGGAATCTCAACTCGATTTCGAGTCCCGCTTAATTATTGTACCTGGGATAGGAAAGTTGAAGATAATTTTGGAGTTAAGGCTTTCACAGTTGTTATCATTAGTAAAAGAATTTGATTTTCGGTTTAACTGTGGTTTATTTGTACAGTGAGCGCCACAATTAAGCCCCCACCTGATAGTTAAAGCCTCAAGTATATGGCATAGTATTTGGTGTATAGTGAAATAATTTTAATAACGTAAAATCTGGTACAGATGATTTTATTTAAAGTTATTTCACCATTTACCACAGGCTTAAGGCTAAAGCTATCAGGTGGGGACTTAATTGTGGCGTTCACTGTACAAATTACAACGTTTCGGCCACTCTCAAATTGAGATTGTCACAGATGTTACAACCTTTATAATCTTAGCTGAATTGTACCTGAAGAAGGCCACAGAATGAGTGGCCGAAACGTTGTAATTTTTTTTAAACCGAAAATCTAATTCTTTTACCAAGTTGAAGATAATCTTATCTCCAGTAACAGGCACAACGTCTCCAATTCGTCAATGCCTTAAGATTAAATTTATTTATGCATGGAATTTAGTTTTTTATACTAAATAAAAAGGGATTATATCCTAAAAAGAGAAATTATATATAAATTCCCCTTTCTCTATATTTATTATAGTGCAAACATCTCATTTTTTTTGCAATAATTGTATATGGGATAATGTTAAATCAAAACTAAAGAAACTGTATCTTATAAATATTTATCTTTATTTTAAAGTTTACTTTCAGATATAAGCTTTCATTCAAAAAAAAAAAAAAAAATATTTATTAATTTTCCTGATGCAATGAGAAACAAAACAATTAAAATGTATTCATGTACCATGATGGTTACATTTTTTGCTCTCATTATGCAAGAATGCCATTAAAAATTTTAAAGAGTGCTTAATTCATACAAAGGAACCCGATGGTAATTAGAAAAATAATCAATTGTTAATATAAAGATGAAGAGAGAGTGAAATATGGTAGATTACCTGTTTTAGGTGCACGGAGTCGGTGTTGGTGATTGACTGCAACCTGTTGTAGTTAGTTGTGTCTGGTCTGCTGTGCTGAGAGGAAGAGCGCGGACTGATGTCGTCAGCTGATGTAGGGGAACGCGCGTGTGTCACTCTCACTGTCAGTTTCAGGCACACTACTGAAGAGATCAAGAGATGTTGCTGGGATTAGCTTCAATTGCCATCGCGCTTAATGGCTTTCACCTTCATTTAAGTCTTGAAGCCATTTGTCTGTTAAATGAACATAAAAAAAAAAGAATGAGTGAATGGGGAACCAATTGGACTCTTTATTTTATTTCAAGGTTATTTAATAAATAAAATATGCAAATAGAGATTCTTTTTTTAAGTTTTAAATTGGAGGGTGAGAAAAATAATAAAAGATGGAGTCAGTTTCAGGGGGTAAACTTTTTTTTTCTCAAAATTTACTTACAATAAGTATCTCAAATTTGGCTAAAGATTTTTTTTTTTTTTTTTTTTTTTTTTTTTTTTTTAGTTAGCCAAATTTCAATTTGATGCATTGCATCATAAAAATGTTTTTGAAAATAAATTTGATTTAAAGCAAAAAGGGCAGGCGTTTGAATTTTAAGCCATGGCCATATTTCAAAATAATTTTTTTTTTTTTTTATATTATGGATTTTTGAAGAAGGCCTTTGTGCGTAATTGAGCTTTTTAAATTATTCTTTCTAATTTTATTTAGTAATAATCACTCGAATGTTTTGACAGAGATGTAATGTAATGTCCTTTTCTCAATTACTTCAAAGATTGAAAAATAATTTTTAAATTATTTTAAAAAAAACTATTTAAATTTACTCAGAGGCTAAATCATTCAGATTGATTAATGCTTTGAATTTTTTCCCCCCAGAAATTTTAGATTATTCCAGAAGAAATTTTAACTAAATATTTAACCAAAAAGCTCATATATAATTTTATTACCGGTATATTTAATGAGTCGACTGGCTAATATTTTTCTTTGATTTTCAGCTCTTTATTTTATTAACTTACTTTCTTTTTGTAATTTAAACAAAACTTTCGGTGTAAAATTTGCTTGTTATCTACTTATATAACAATATGTTGTTGCGCAAACTATAGATTTACTCTCTTCTAAAATAATATACCAGGGTATGACTTTAAGTGCAAGGAGTATCTCAAGAAACAGTCATTTTAAGGAATATTAGATGAGTTTTTTTTTTTATGTAAGTTATTATAAATTTTCCATTGGCTATGATAATTATTTTGTTAATCTAGAAAAAATCTAAAAAAAAAAAAAAAACAATTCTATTAAGAAAATTTTAAATTTGTACTTTCTCTTACCTATCGGCCTATATGTAATATATAGAAAAAAGTATTATTTTTAAATCTATTATAGGCTATATCTTTTATAATTTAGAAACTAAAAATAAATTGTTTTAAATAGTCATGTGTCAGATGGTGTCAGTCCAACACAAGTTTTGTGATTGGCTAAAGTAGGCTCGATTTTAACACTATCTCTCAGCAATAATAGTCGAACAGATCCTACTTCCTCTTAAACCCAAATTTTAAATTTCCCACTAGATCAACTTTTGGTTTAAATTAACTGGTAGATGAAGTTCCAGGGCAAATAAAAAGTTCGAGATCATCCGGCGCATGCGCATTAAAGAAATACATATTGCTTTTCGTTTTCGCGCATGTGATCTTCTTCACTACGCATGCGCAGAACGCTCTCGGGCGCCTGATTGAACAAACCTAAAATTGTCAAATTGTACAGAAGTCAAGGCTCGAAACGTCGGTTATAAATTATAAAAGCTTTTTATTTTTCACCTTGATGGTCTTTTTCCGGGGGAGGCTCCTGTCCATTTACAGCCAAGTAACTCAAGATATTTATTACTAATTAGGAAAACTTGATGGATTTGTACCAAAAAAATTATAAATGAATCTTAAAAATAAAATTTGATAAAATATTCTACTGGAAGACAGACAAATTTGATAAAATGTAGTATTTTTTCTTTTTATTAAATGATCTCGGCCAAATATGTATTAATAGTATTGAAAATGAGTATATAATTGTTATATAGACGATGTTATGCATGTAGGAACCAAGCGCCATTAACCTAAATCTGAGCTAAGCGACATTTCATTTGGACAATTGTAAACAAAACCAACGACAATGACTTTTTTTTTTTTTTTTTTTTTTTTTATAAAAAAACATTCACACTTTTTTCTCATTCACACTCACACTCACACACACATTCATACAGTCTTTTCGGCAACTCAGGCCATATAAGACTTTTTACGATATCCGTTATTAATAATTATACATATATGGGGTCCAGGCATTCTTATTTAAGCCATTTGGTAACTTTTTTTCTTCTTTTATACAAAAAAAGTGCACAGAGTAATAATGTTGTAATTTAAATAAAAAAGTAGATCTTCTTTTTCCTCCAAGATGGCGGTCTTATCTCAATTACGATCATAATGGCGCTTGGTTAACATCGTCCTGCTTAACATCGTCCATATCATCTTTCCAGTAGATTTTACTTCTCAAATTCAGACAATGAAAGAATATCAGTAGTCCAAGTCCAAAGAAGGTGTTTTGAGCCGAATCCCACACTCGAGGAGAATATTCGCATATCCGATATGCGACTTTGACCCCCCTCTCTTCAGGGAGGGGACACCTTGTAAGGATTTTTATTGGACCCTACTTTGCTTTGTCGGCTTCTAAACGCCCCTCAACTCGCTGCTTTCATTTATTTACTCACTCGAAATTATAGGTTTTTATTTTTTAATAAGGAAGTTGTTTTATCAATTTATGCAACTATTGATCATTGTCAATGGAGAATGATGTGGATTGATTAGGCAAATAAATCTCAGGCCTGTTTTATATTTGGCTGTCCTATTTCCTTTATATTACAAACTAATATTTAGATATTATTTATTAAATACAAATACCCCGCTTTCAAAAAATAAATAATAAGTTTGATAATTTAATTATTCCTAAGTTATTTATACATATAAGTGACCATAACGACGCGTCTAAAATCTGTCTCTCTACTCTCTTAAAACGAATTAGTAGAATTTTTACTTATTCAAGCAGTAGGTAAGAAAATTACAGCAAATTTAGTCATTTTGAGTAGAATCTACTAATATATTTAGTAAATTTATTGGTTACTTTTAGATTAGTTATTTTTGACTAATTCAAAAAGTAGTTCATTCAATTCCGGCTGTCTGAGAAGCCAACATGGCCGACCAGCTGTTTGATCGGTTCCTTAATAAAAACATTTTTGGCAATATAAGGCTTTATTTAAGTAATAATAATACAAATAAATAATAATATTGAGATAACTTGTATTTTTTGTTAAAAATTGCAGGAAATATATGTTAAGTCAAAACAGATAGATTCCAAATTTTTTTAAATTAATAAAATATTATTTTTTAAATGGTCAATTAAGAAATATTTTTACTTAAAATTTAGTAAATATATTTCTTGATATAACGATAATTAGTTTTATTAAGTTTATTTAGAAATAAATTGCTGGGAAGGAATATAGTAACATTCAAGTAAAAAGCATTGTTAACATCAGCGACATACTTATATACAAAATAACAGAGTAGTAAAAGTAAGTCAAGTTTAAGTTGGTTCGGCTAGAACTCGAGTCAGTAAACACAACTTAGGTCCCGGTGTCATCACACCTTATTTCATATACGTATCTTAAACGTTTCTTTTTTTTTTGGTCATTATTTTTTAAAAATTTACTTTTTCAATTAGTGAATTTTTCATATTAATAATTTTTACTAATTGAAAAAGTGGATATCCACTATTTGCGGGTGGTCTACTTTGCACATCTTAAAAAAGTGACTATACACTATAAACTAGTAGTTTTTTACTAATTCGTTTTTAGAGAGTACTAGTATTATAATATAATCAAATTTATAGTAATAATAATAATCAAGAAAAGAATTTCTCAATATAAACCTTCTACAACGAAGGTTAAATTTTGCATAAATTCACTCACCCGTGACTTGGTCAACGTTCGCGACATTGAAAGTAAAATTTATTTGTTAGTACATTGACCTTATCTAACATTGACTGAATAACTGAATGAATGTGAATATTTATAGCATTTTTTTTATTTGAAATTGAAATCCAAAGATAATTAACATTCAAAAAAAATATATTAGTCTATTTTAATTTTTATAAAGAATATAGTCTAGCTGCCATGAAATCCAGGAATTACAAAAATTTGACATGGCCACTCTTCGAATAGTGGTGGCAGGAGGCCTAATAAAAAAAAAATTAAAATTATTTAACTCTTAGGGGGTCCTGTTTCTTTAGGCTCCAATTCTTTATTATATAATTTTTTTTTAAATTTTTCTCCTATGAAGCGCATGACAAAAAAAATTTTTTAATCCTTTAATGTACTGTATAAAGAATTTAAGGCTCCGAAATTTTAGAGATACTGATGACTTATGGTTAGTAGCTGCTGATATAGGCTTACCCATTCCTATATTTGCAATATGTTATGCACGAAGGAACCAAGCGCCTTTAACTTAAATCTGAGATAAAGGCCATTTCATTTGCACAATTGTAAATAAACCCAATAGCAATGACTTTTTTTGGATTTATACAAAAAATATGCACAGAGTAATAATGTGATTTAAATAAAGAGGTAGATCTTTTTCCCGGCGGTATTATCACAATTTCGATCGTATGGTGCTTGGTTCCTTCATGAATAACATGGTCCATTTGTTCTCTTTTAAAAAATTATTAACTACATACAAATTAAATTATTAATTTAACGGGCGCAAATAATAGGTATTCCTGAATATACCCCAAATAGCAGAATTAACTATATTTTCAAAATTGAATCTTTGGCAGTAACTCATTATTTGTTTAATTCAATAATAAAAACAAAGATGAACATTTTTTGTTTAAATTGCCAATAATGAAGTTAGGAGGCTGTGAGAGAAGCAAAAAAAAAAGTTATCATTGAAGTTCATCCCTCCGATAAAAAGCAGCTTAACATCTAGTCAACTTTCAAACTTTTATAGATCAAAAAAATATTTTTTCTTCATTTAAGTTTATCAATTTTTATCTTAACTTCAATTAAAGTTTGTTTTTTTTTTTCTTATTTTTAATTAAAGAATTTTTTCGTTTTATATAAAAAAAAAAATTCTGTTTTTTTTGTGGAAAGAAAATGGATCAGCTCGTGGCTCAATGGCAGCAGCACTTGGCTTATGTCAACAACAAAAAAGAGAAGGAATAGGAAAATATTTACCTTTAATTCTATAGTAAGAATGTTATTTCAATTCCAGCGACCCAGAAAAGATGGCGATTGTAAAAAAAAATAAACAGATGAGGTGTTTGGTAGCAAAAAGGATCGAGAGGGAATTCATAATAATAATTAATAGATACTGTATGTAATTAAATTAGAACAAGGTTTACCCAACCAGAAGAGAATGTAATTATAATTAAATTTTCGGTTATAATCGTCTTTGTGTAAATAATCCATTTTGGGGTTCGATTCCTGATCGGGAAAATTGAAATTGCATTTTTACTTTCATCTCTGAGAGAGTGAAATTAATGCAATAAACCAACAACAACTATCAATAAATAAAGCAAAAAATTTGGAAAATAATTACACACAAATGAATAGCCTCTCTCTCTCTCTCTCTCGGTTCATGCTTTTGACTTTAATCGGAATATTAAGCTATAATTATTAATCGTTTTTATGAGATGGATATATAAAAAATATTAATATAAATTATAATTTTACTTATTAATCATTACTATATGGACCCTGTTATGCAATAGTGTGTCAAGCGCCAAAAAAAAAAAAAAAAAAAATTAAAAATTGAGTTAAGCACTGAATATTGTTTCAAATGCTATTTTTTTTTTTTTTTTTTTTTTTGCCCTTTTTTGGGGGGAAAGGACCCCCCTTAAATTAATAGTATTTTTTAATGAACTATGTCCTAAACAAATTTATATTTAATGTTACTTGCACAAAAAAAATTACATATAATCCAATGTAAACCAAAAACTTTAATTTGTTAATTTTCTCAAAAACTCGGTAGGTGGCGCTTGACCCACTAATGCATATCAGGGTCCATATTTAAAGCGCTAGCCACTGGCTTCCTGTGCGTAGTGTGTATGTGCCTGTCAGGGCGCTGATTGGCCAGAGAAAAGGGAAGTGGAGTTAGAG